>CM076570.1:493996589-494085233 GCA_034641835.2 Pinus albicaulis | reverse complement strand
ATAAAGCCCCTTTCTTTACAGGTGCAAATTATGCCTTTTGGAAAATAAGAATGAAAGCTTATATAATGTCCTTAGGATTAGAAGTTTAGGATGCTGTGGAAATTGGATATGTCACAAAGTCAATTGATACAGAGAAAGAAGCTAAACAAAGCTTTGTAGCTAATGCAAAAGCAATGAATGCAATCCTAAATGGACTATGTGAAGCTGAGTTTATCAAAATAATACACAGTAAGACTGCCAAAGAAATGTGGGACACTCTAGAGAATATCCATGAGGGAAATAAAAAGGTTAAGACTGCCAAATTTCAAGTATATAGAGCCCATTTTGAAAATTTAAAAATGAATGATGATGAAGATGTTGGCAGCTTCTTCTTAAAATTTGCAGAAATTGTTAACAATATGAAAGCTCTTGGAGAAACAATACCAAAAGGTATAATTGTACAAAAGATTCTAATATCTCTTCCATCCAGATTCAATCCCAAGGTGTCTGCAATAGAAGAAACAGCTGATTGGGAGACCTTGACCATGAACCAGCTACTAGGAAATCTTACAGCATATGAGATGAGGCTCCCACAGAAGAAGTCAAGCACAAGGGAGGCAGCATTCAAAACAGAAAAGAAGAAAGAAGAAAAGGAATACATATGCTCCTGCTCTGATGAAGAAGAGGCTAAATTTGTCAAGAAATTGGATAGAGGCTCAGGTAGATACAAAGGTAAACCTCCCTTCAAATGCTTTAAATGTGGAAGAGTTGGACATTATGCTGCTAAATGTCCTCACAAGAAAGTAAGAAATCAAGCTCGAGAATCGACACATCGAAGAGAGGCGGCGAGAGAAAGGAAAGAAAGTTCGACATAAAATCTTCTATGCTCAACAAGACGACGGTCGCCACAGAAGACTGGGATGAATCCTTGGGAGAAAGAGGAACCTGCGAATTTTTGCGATGGCCACCGAGGAATGTTAAGGACTCTTGCTAGAAAGAAAGAAGAAGAAGGTGAAGTTGACCTTGAGGGGGAGCTAAGAAGTGCCCTGGAGGAGATTGACAGACTCAAACTAAAATTCAGAAAACAAAAAGATATTCTCCTCAAATATGGAAAAGAAGAACAAAATTCAGAAGTCCTCATGCAGCTGAAGGTAAATCTTGAAAAAGGCAAGAAGATACCAAGATATGTTACTTCAGCAAATCAAAGATAAAACTTGATAACAAGAGAAGCTGGAAGAAGAAATTATGTGTCTAAGGAAGAAATTAGAAAATGCTCAACAGAAAGTTTCTATATACCCTTCTCTAATGACAAGTTCTGGTAATTTGAATGAAATCTTAGATGTGTAAAGATCTCCTCTAATAAAAACTGGGATAGGCTATGAAGGAGAATCAAGTAAAGGCAAAGAAAAGGAAAACAAAAATATAATTTTTGCGAAAGCAAAGAAGGTTGATGAAGCAGCTCAAATAATTCCTACAAAGGAAGAAACATTTAATGAGAAAGAAAGAGACCAGAAGAAACTTCTAATAACAAAGATTGTAACAAATACTAAGACAACGGAGAAAGGATCATATACCCCTGATTATATCAAATTTGGAAGCCATCAAAGGAGATTCTTGCCTCCTATGAAGGATGCCACCTGTTATGTCTGCCAGTGTTTGGGACACATTGCTGCATGTTGTCATGCAAGAAGGAATGATTCAAACCGAGAAAAGATGCAAGCATGGAAGAAACCGACCTTACATCGAATGTACGGAAATATTTCTATGGTTATTGTTTTTATTGTAAGGATTTGGCCATAGAATGTTGAATGTAGAAAGTATGGACAAGAGGCGATGTTGATACCTGAGAGGTTTATGAGTCAAAGTAATTTTGTTCATGCTCACAATTCTGCAAAAACTATAATCAAATGTTGTATATGCAATCAAGTTGGACATATATCCTCCAAGTGTTCTCTAAAAGGATATAATTCATCGTCTCACAAAAGATACAAAACAAAAGGGGGCCTCCAGTGGATAAACAAGGTGAATAAATGTGACTTGGCTTTAACTGCTCAAGATTTGAAGAGTCAATGGTATTTGGATAGTGGCTGCTCTAAACACGTGACAGGAGACAAAAGCAAGTTTATAACTTTTGATGATAAGAAATCAGGAAATGTCACTTTTGGAAATGACAAATCAGGAAAGATCAAGGGAAAAGGATCAGTCAGCATAGACAATGGCAGAGGAAAGGCCCGAGAGGTACTATATGTAGATGGGCTGAAAGCAAATTTACTAAGTGTCAGTCAGATGTGTGATAAAGGCTGTGAATTTCTCTTTAGAGCACAAGATTGTGTAGTCAGGTCAAGCACAACAGGAAAGACTCTACTCAAAGGTGTTCGAACAGAGAGCAATGTGTACATAGTAAAAGAGGAGGATGAATCATGTCATCTTAGCAAACTGGAGGAGTCATGGTTATGGCATAGGAGATTGGGACATCTCAGTTTCGACCATATCATCAGACTGAGCAAGAACAAAGCTGTCAAAGACATGCCAGAAGTAAAAAGGCCTTCAAATACCATATGCAAATCTTGTCAATTGGGGAAATAGACTCGCACATCCTTTAAATCTAAAGATGAGCTATCAACAAGAAGACCACTCCAACTTGTGCACATGGATCTGTGTTGACCTGCTAGAACTAAGACACCAAGTGGAGAATCCTACTTTATGCTGATAATAGATGATTTCTCCAGAATGACATTGATTTCTTTTCTCAAGAACAAATCAGAAGCACTGGAAAAGTTTAAGATATTCAAAGAATTAGCTGAAAATCAAACTGGATGCAAGCTAAAATGTATCAGATCAGATAGAGAAGGAGAATTCATAGATTATGACTTTGCATACCTATGTGATGAACATGGAATAAAGCAACAATTTACCATTGCAGGGACACCTCAGCAGAATGGAGTAGCAGAGAGACAAAACAGGTCTGTACAACAAATGGCGAGAGCCATGATGGAGGAGAATAATATTGCCCAAACCTTCTGGGCAGAATCTGTACACACAACATTACATATAATAAACAACACTCATTTAAGACCTAATAGTGATAAGACTCCTTATGAGCTATGGCATGGTAAACCAGCATCAATCAAGCACTTTAGAGTTTTTGGCAGCAAATGCTACATAAAAAATAATGATGAAAATCTGGGGAAGTTTGATGCAAGAGCAGATTAAGGAATATTCTTAGGATATGCAGCCAAGAGTAAAGGATATAGATGCTACAACAAGACTCTTCGGAAAATTGTAGAAAGTATTGATGTAATATTTGATGAAGAACTCCCAAACAAAATGAGAGATATAGACTGCAGCAGCTATTCAGAAAATTATGAAGAAGAGGAGCAAGAGGATGATGAAGCAAGCAAGACATCAGAAGATATTGAACTAAGCTCGAAAACCCCCTCGAGATACACTCAAAAGAACCATCCAGAAGATCAAATCATTGGAGACAAGAGTGTAGGAGTGCAAACAAGAAGGCAGCTAACTGAACAGATAGAAGAAGTATACATAGCAATGTTATCAAAAATAGAGCCAAATAATTTTGAAGAAGCCAGCAAGGACAAGTATTGGGTAAAAGCAATGAATGAAGAATTGGACCAAATTGAGAAGAAAAATACCTGGGAACTAGTCCCTAGACCAATTGAGAAGAATATCATTGGTTCAAAATGGGTATTTAAAAACAAAATGAATGAGCAAGGACAAGTAATCAGGAATAAAGCCAGGCTGGTCTGCAAAGGATACTCACAAATTGAAGGACTTGATTATGAAGAAACATTTTCCCCAGTAGCCAGAATGGAAGCTATCAGAATGTTCTTGGCATTTGCATGCTACCAAGACTTCAAGGTATATCAAATGGATGTAAAGTCTGCTTTTCTTAATGGAGATCTAGAAGAAGAAGTATACATGGAACAACCAGAAGGCTTCTCATTGACAGACAAAGAAGACTATGTATGCAGACTGAAGAAGGCCCTATAAGGACTGAAACAGGATCCTCGTGCTTGGTACTCAAGACTGGATAAATATTTGCAAAAGCGGGGTTTTAAGAGAGGTGGAGTAGACAGTAATCTATATATAAAAGCCCATGAAAATGAACTTTTGATTGTTGTTGTATATGTTGATGACATTATGTTTGGAAGCAACAGAGATGAGCTAGCAAAAGGATTTGCAGAAGAGATGAAATCATAGTTTTAAATGTCCATGATTGGAGAGCTCAGTTTCTATTTAGGACTTCAAATTCAGCAAAGGAGCACAGGTACATTCATTTCACAAGAAAAATAATTAAAGGAAATGCTGAAAAAGTTCAAAATGGAGGAATGTAAACCTGTGTCAACTCCCATGACTACAGATTGCAAGCTATGTGTTGATGATGGTTCTGCTGATATAGATCAAAAACTCTACAGATCCATGATTGGAAGCCTATTGTATCTTACTGCATCAAGACCAGACATCATGCTAGCAGTAGGACTAGTGGCTAGATATCAAGCAGTACCTAAACAAAACCATCTTTTGGCAGTAAAAAGAATACTCAGATATCTACAAGGAACAGCACAATATGGACTTTGGTATCCTAAAACCAAAAACTTCACTTTATCAGCATACACAGATGCAGATTGGGCCAGTTGTGTGGATGACAGAAAGAGTACAAGTGGAGGTGCATTCTATGTAGGAGAAAATCTAGTGGCATGGTTAAGCAAGAAACAAACATCTATCTCCCTATCTACAGCTAAAGCAGAATATATAGTAGCAGCAGCATGCTATACACAAGTCATGTGGATGAAGCAAACTCTTCAAGACATGAAGGTAAGCATTGATGAACCTATTTCAATCAAATGTGATAATACATTCCCTAAAATTGTAAAATACACGCTACTCAAAAACCAACATATCCAAATTAAATATGTTCTGAGAACAAGTGAAACACAAAGGAAATGGTAGTGGAATATGTTCATGGCAAAAAACAGACAGACTCAATTCTGTTACCAAACCTATTGCTAGAAATGTTCAACATTTGAAAAGCCAAGCCAGAAAAGCTGGTATATATGAGATACTACTCTCTGATATAAAGAGAAAGCACAAGTTCAGTGGGAGAACAAAACGAAAATATCATTCCAGGGGGGAGAACAGCCAGCAAGAAAAGCATGAATCAGGTCCTCAGAATCAAAGGATTAAGGCAAAAGAACACCAAGTTATTATCCTAGAGTTACCTACATTATTCAAGCATCAAAAGTCTATGAAGTATCATTATTCTCACTTTTAACTCTATACAAGTGAAAGAACTGTATCAATTTACAGTGTACATTCAAAATTGATAATCCTCAAAGTGTTCTCTCAACAAGTCTTATACATCACTATGGTACACAGAAGCCAAAAGAGAGCCTAAACATAACTCAGAAAGAGGAAACGCAAAAAGCAACCCTTTGCCATTGATGTCAAAGGGGGAGGAAGAGCAGGCAAACAGGGAGAGAAAACAATAGGAGAAAGAGCAGGAAAATAGAGAAAATGTATTGCCATCAATGCCAAAGGGGGAGACTATTGGAAATATTGTCATTGATGGCAAAGGAGGTAGCAGATGCAAATACAGGAGCAGAGGCAAAGGAAGAGGAAGCAAATACGAAGAAAGAGGCGTTATCACTGCTGTTATTCCAAGAATAGAGAACTATGCATTATATATATGGCAGGACTGTGTTGAAATGCACAGTATGAAGAAGACGGAACCATATAAATAACGGAACCATAGTCGACAATATATATATATATATATATATATATATATATATATATATATATATAAATAATTGAATGGAGCGGAGTCAAATCATAAAAATACAATGATAATTGAAATTGTGGATTACGGAACAGTGTGGATGGAACCTGAGCACAACGAAGAACTGGAACCTGGAGAGGCGGAACTTTGACCAAGGAACAGTAACAGTGGTTTAACACGAAGGGTGGTTTCTATCGCACCACCATTATATGGAAAGTGGTTTTGATAAATTTTCAGCGATTCCATAGACTTCATGACACGTGGCCAGGCCACTGTTCAAATACCGCCGTCTAACGTGCGCCATCGCGCGTTATATATCGTACGAAGACGCCGAGCGAATTGGGTGTAGACCGTTGATTTAAAGGCTCGACATCGGACGACGATCACGTGTCGAACTTGCCCGAAGTTTAATAGAGGTGCGCGGAGGATAGCCAAGTATTATACGTGTATTCGATTGGTCTTTTGATTGAACTGTGGGGCCCGGCGGAGTTATATGTATAATGAATTGGTTTATTTATTTTTGACGTATTATAGCCTTAATATAAGGGTTGATGGAATATGTTAAAAGAGTTAACCAAGGTTAATATAACTGGCGGTCAATCCTTACGGAGGTCGATTTATTCATGTGGATGCTTATTATATACATCGAGATATTATATTATGCGTGAAATATTTGAATATGCGAAGACTTGCATATATTATACACATTGATATATTATGTATAATGTCGAGTACGTGAAGTTGTTTATTTAGAAAGCACCGGGTTTAATATAAAGTTTCGACGGATTATAAACTTTGATTATAAAGGTTCGAAGGTAAATATATATATAAGCCGAGAATTATAAAAGCCACTGAATGTTTTTATTTATCAATTTTCTCCAAAACTGATAAATAAAATTCGCAAAGAAAATAAAAGAGCCACGCGGAAGTAAACAAAGGGAAACACTGACAGAGCCACACTACAGTAAGCTCAACTTCTCCTTGGGGTCCAAATCCAGTGAATTGAGACATTAAAAATACTCAGATTTGTTTACTTAAATGTGCCAGCACAGAATAAAGGAATGAGATGAAATTGCCCAGATTGGTAATATTGTAATGACTGAAATATGAATGAATTCATATGGATGGGTTTATAACCATGAAAATGAAGTTTCCACATTAATTCAAATTTTCCCAGATCGACAGTTGGATTGAGTACAAATTTGTTGTATTCATTATATATGCACACAGAAAGAGGAAGTATGAGACCTGACAGAGGAAAGAAAAGATTGCAGAGTTGAAGAAATGTACAGGAATGAGTTGGACAGGTGAATAAACACAGAGAACAAAGAATATGCAGAACAGTGTCTTAACAATAGTAGAAATAGAAAAAATCCAGTAAAGCCAAAGTTCAGAAGAGTAGCTGAGTGATATTGAAATATGTAATTAAGAATGTGAATGTAAATGATGTAATTATTTTTTATTGTTTGTGATGCAAAGGCAAGTATCCTAAGGAAAAGACAAAATCCCACTGTAGCATGAAAATTTGTACATATTGCCATAATTTACAATGAGTTGGTTAAAAGATATGAGGAGGTGGAAGGCAAAAAGTCAAGACTACTCACTTCAAATTCCCTGAGGAATGTAAAGAGTCATGTGATGAACTCTATATATATATCACATTGATATGCACAAGGGGTGTTAGAAAAGCAGAGAGAGAGAAAAGATTAAGAATGAAGAATATAGAAGAATAAGGCAGAGAAGATTAAGAGAAGAAGAGCAGAAAGAAAAGCTACAGAATAGAGCTGATATCTGAAGTGAATTAGCAAACATTCAGTTTGATAAATTGAGGAAGTTGGAGCTTCCCTATCAAGTTGCAGCTTGATAGCATTTGTGGTCCGCAAGTGAGGCGGAACAAGCCTCCATGGGGTTTGGTGCCCTGCCCCGAAGGGTGGAAAGGGAGTTGGTGCTGCTTACAGGACATAGCTTGTAGAATTAAGGTTGGAGCCTCCTGTAGGTTGGTGCACAGAGAAAAAACAGTGGTAAGAGGGAGTTGGAGCTTGCCTTTGCATCACAACAATAATAAGATGTGGTTTTCTCCCTTTATGGGTTTCCACTTATATTTGGTGTCTCTGTGCATGATTTTTATGTATTGATCTGATATTAATCATCTTCTTAAGACCTTCTACTCTCATATTAAGTCTACTACTATATTATACTAATACTTGCTGCTTACATTCTAAGACTACTCACACATTAAATTAGATATGAAATAAGGTGTAATTAAGTTTAAAAAAAAGGGGGGGGGGTTTAAAAGATTAGGAATGTGCTAAAATGATTCACCCCCCCCTATCAGTTTAGCTAAAGGTTCAACAGTATATCTTTCTCTCTCTGGTTTTATGTGTTTTGTGTGCTTGTGTTTCCCGCATATTTTATGTGTTTCATTGCTCTGTAATATTTAATTTTCTAACAGCATTGGTAGGTGGGATTGTGCAATTCAAAAGCTTAAGGGCTTGTGAAATTCCTTGGCTCAGTGAATTGTGCAGTTTCTAAGGGGAAGAGAATATTTTACACATCTTTTAGCTTAAGGTTGGCGTTCCTTCCATGAATGCACAGTTCAGATCTTGAAAGAATAGCGTAATTTATAGAGAAATTGGATTTCATAGTTCCAAGAGGAAAGATTGGAAATGATGCAAGGTCAAGGTAGGAGATGGGTCTTGTGATAAGAGTTTTAGATCAGGGTCAAAAGAAGATATCATGAAGAGTGCATGGAAGGATGAGTCTTCAAAATCAACATGAATGCTTCATGACAATGAATTATGAGTCCTTTTCTATCGAAGGTGTGCTCCAAAATCAAAGCATGGGACAAAATTTTGTAGAAGGGTTGTAGGGGCTACAAAATACACCTAGAAGACAATGGAACTAAATATGATGACACCTAGTATATAGTGAGATTAATATCTCAACACCCATCTTAATATCAACTGTTACAAGTAGTGGCACTTTTAATGCCTAGTCTCTCTCTTTGAAATTGAGATACATTTTTTCCCAAAGGGTTTGTGAAAATATATGGTAGTTGATATTTCAAACCACAAAAATAAATTAATGTCTCCATTATTGACAAGCTCATGGATGAAATGAAAACATGTGTCAATGTTGTTTCTCTTTTTTGTGGAAGGAATGATTTTTTGATAAACAAATTGTATAATTGTTATCAGAGTAAACTGTAGTTGGATCCTTCTCCACATTTGAAATATATGACAATAGTCTTCTATGTGCCACTGCTTGATAAGTTGTTCAAGTGGAAACTACATATTCTTCTTCTATTGAATACATTGAAATTATTGGTTGTTTCTTGGATTCTGGTGAAATTAGATTGGTTCCAAGATGAAAAAAATACCCTGAGGTGCTTTTGTGATCCTCTAAATTTATTTCATAATCGTTGTTTTTATAACTGGAAAGTGAGTTATATTCAAAATGTGTGTAGAGAAAACAATAGTGTAGGGTCCCTACAATATATATTAAGATCATTTTTTCAATCTTGCAATGAGAAATTTTGGGTGATTGCAAAAACCTAGAGACAAAATGAGTTGCAAACATGATATTGGGTCTATTTTCTGTGAGATATAAAAGACTACCAACTAGACTTTTATACAATTTTGGATCAATTGGGGGTGCTACATCTTGTATGTTCAACTTAGTGCCTTGATAAATCATGGTTTGTAATTGGTCATTCTAAAATTTTAGAGAATTTTTGTGGAATATTTTTGTTGACCAACAAAAATACCATTAGAAGATTGTTGAATTTCAATTCCTAAGAAGTATTTCGTCACCTTTAGGTCATTCATATCAAACTTTGTTTTCTTTGCTTTCTTAAAGTATTATAAGATCATAATGCATGTATAAATAATATCATTAACATAATGGCATAAAATGATAATTTTACCTTCATTAATTTTCCTATACAACGTTGACTCATGGTTGCTTACGCGAAAACCAATTTTAATGAGATAGGTGTTGATGTGACTATACCAAGCTCTTGGAGCTTGTTTCGAGCCATACAAAGATTTATTAAACATGTATGTCTTATGCTTCTCTCCTATAAATTCAAATCTAGCAGGATGCTCCACATAAAATTCTTCCTATGATATACCATTTAAGAAAGCATATTTTACCTAAAGTTGATAGACTTTCCATTTGTGTTGAGATGTTGTGGATAAAATGGTTCTGACAACGTCTAACTTTGATATTGGAGCAAAGGTTTCACCATAGTTGAAACAAAACACTTGTGAGAATCCTTTGGAAACCATCATGTCCTTATTTTTATCAATTTATCTTTTTTTCATTCAGCTCGGTCTTATATACCCATTTCACACCAATTTTGGTTTTGTTTCTTGGGAGATCAACAAATTTCCAAGTCTGGTTCTTCTCCATGACAACAATTTCTTGGTTCATTGCATCAACCCAATTTTTTTATTAAACTTATTCTTTAAAATGGGTTGTTTGAGATGAACGAAAGGAAAACATATGTTTTTAATGAAACTCATGTTTGTTCTCATATATTTCTCTAATAGTTCTTGTATTATTATTTTCCTTAGAAGATATTGAACTATTGGTGGATTCATTGTTGGAATATGTACCATTTTTAGACTGGTCTGTCTCTTCTTGAACCTCCAATCTTGGTAGTTATGGTGAATAAAAAAGATGATTTAAAGCTTCATCAATATGATTAGACCAAGATCTATTTTCAAAAAAATCAACATCTCTGTTTAAAACAAACTTCTTGGTAAGTAGATTGTAAAGTCTATAGGCCATTGAATCCTCACTATATCCTATGAAAATTCACCTTTCATTCATACCATTAGCCTTATTTATTATCTACTCAAGAACATGTGCAAAAGCTATTGATACAAAAATATAAAGTGAATACATTCACCTTCTTACCATCCCATACTTCTTGAGGTACTGCGTCTTAGAGACTAGACATTGTTGGAGATCTGTCGAGAACATTTACTATTGTTGAAAATATTTTAGCCCAATAGTCATTTGAAAACTTCTTCTCACGAAGCATACATCTAGCCATATTCATGATTTCCCTTTTTTTCCTTTCTGCTATTCCATTATGCTATGGAGTATATCTTGTTGTGTTTTGCATGATCATTCCTTATTTTCGACAAAAATATTTGAAATCATTGGAGTTGTACTCTCCTCCTTTGTCTGACCTAAGGTCTTTTAAAGGCTTTCCACTCTACGTTTATGCTTGTACTTTGAACTCTTTGAATCTTGAGAAAGTATCTTATTTATTTTTTAGAAAATAAACCCATATCTTCCTGCTATAATCACCAACGAACGTCTTAGGACTTGACCAGTTCTCCTAAGGCTGAGAAGGAGACTTACAAAGGTAACCACATACTACTTTGACCTAGTATCTAGCCCTACCAGGCTGAGAAGGCTCTCTCTATGAGATCATAGTAAAGGGTTGACTTGAGTATAAAGGATATTATGCTAGTTATGTTTAGATCAAGGTTTGGTTAATTCTATGGTTTTGTGTTGGATGGTGGATTAGGTCTAGGAGGACTAACTATGAGCTTTGAAAATCAAATTTGTAGAGATATAATGGGGCAATGTAGGAACATAATTTAGAAATTTAGTGATATATTTGTATATAGGGTAGATTTGTAAGGTTTCAAAATGAGCATGAACCTCATGAATTTGTTTATATAAGAATAATATGAACAAAAATGTGAATTTTCTCCAAAACATAGAATTATATCAAATGAATTATGTTTATTATATTAGGAAACAAACAAATGAAGCATGAAAATTGAAATGGAAGGTACAATACATTGAAACATATGACCAAAGAAGGAGAAACACTGCTAGAGAACATACCACAGGAATCCCACTACAATAGTTGCAAATTATGTCTAGTAATTCATGCCAAATTCACAAGTACACTAGTATCCACAAGCTCAATTCCATAGCATCCAACCTTTTTAGAATGATTAGAAAGTGCCTAATATAGTCACTAAGGTCAAAATCCTCCCTTGGAGGTCAAATTTCCAACAATAAAAAACAAATTCATGCACCTATCCAATGTATGCTACACGCAAGGGAAGTTACCCAACCAAATCCTTATTTTTCTAGCAATCATGAGACATTTAATCAAAGCATTAAATGGAGGGTAAAACACCTAAGAAACTCTATTTTTACCCACTTAAATTTACTTTGACCCCTTACACTCATTTACTTTTACCTTTTTACTTTTACAAAAGTCAAACGGAGAATTTCCAAAATTTACATAGTGAAATTTCATGAAAATTATCAGTAATTTGCAGATGCGCAGTGAGCTCTTGGAGGCCACTTTTTGGTGCCTTACTAAAGTCCAAATCAAAATTTGAGACCTGTTCTGGAAATCTGCGAGATTTATTTGCCTTTAGATTATTTGAATCATGCAAAATGACCCTTTCTAGGCTGATATATGGCCATTATCCAAAGGTGTCTCCAAGTGCATATCAAAAGTGAAAAAGAGAGGCAGAGTGGTGTTTTTTGACCCTTCTTTTTATTTTTCTAAAAATTTGTGCCTCGAACCAAGAAACTAAGCAAATGGGTATTGAAAAGAGGCCACCGTATTTCCAAATATGTATACTTTTTTCCATTTGGATGCCTAGGGAAGAAGTGTAGCGTGAGCTCACTCTGCTTCCGGACCTAGTCAAAATTGCTGAATTTCTAAAAAATGCACCAAATTTCACCAAAAAGAAAAAATTTCTCCCAAAATTCTCAAAATTTTTCCAAATATGCCAAATAAGGTGTTTTATCCTATCATGGATGCATCAACAAGTAGATTCCACTTACCCTTCTCCTCATGGCTTATTAGGGTTTTCACCATCTCTCTTTTCTCTTGTTGTAATAGAGTTATCACATGGTTAGATTTGGCCAAATCATCTTTCATTTGCTGGATTTTATCGTATTTGTGTTTCAGAGCTTCTTCAAGTAACTTATGACCTTCTTGAGTTGGTAAATCTTCAATACGTTACTGCTCATGATAGAATACTTCCTGCACTCTTTGAAAAAACTCTAAGCAATTCACATCTTCAAAGAACTTCTTGATAAATGGAGAGGAAATTATTTAATTGCAATTGAAGGGCTCAAACCTTAGTATTTTTCCACCTTTGTTGAGCTTCCTTTTCTCTGATAGTGATGAGTGAGCTTCCATACTTTCAAACCCTAGGTGGAAGGCAAGAAAAACAGTGGATTTTGCAGCTATGAGTGGATGAAGTGATAAGATGGGTTTGGGAGTTTCATAAATTTCTGAGAAAATTTAGGATGGTAAGAAGGGAAGTTATTTAGTAGGGGAAAATGGAAATTTAGGAAATCTGTGATGGCATGGGGTGGAAAATAACAAAATACAGTCTTACCCTAGAAAGACATAGGTTAGACTAGGGTTCATAGGGAAAATGATAGAAATGAAGGGATGAGGTTGTGTAGTGTATGGAGGTAGTCTATAAAATAAAAAAAGAGGTGTAGGGGCAATAAAACTATGTTTTGGAATATAAATTCATAATTTTGAAAATAAAATTATGAAATGTAAACAAACCATAGGAGAAGAATTTTTTGATTAAATTTTCTCGGTAAACAGTGCAAAGCAAGAGATGGAATAATTTGACTTACTTCTAGAAGAGGATGGAGGATCTAATGACTAAAGAGAATCTTTCAAAAACCAATTTAGTAGCTAAATAAAACTTTTGTAAAGCTCTTCGAGATGCATGACTTAGTTTCCTTGTGCGCAAAGATCGTGTGCATCGGAGTGGTTCTATGCGTAGCGAGTTTGGTAAAGGTAACTTTTGGAGGTCTTACCAAGGTCTAAATCAATATCTGAAGGTACCATTGGAAATATTAGGATTTATTATAGAGAATGGAATCATCAGGTACTGAAAAAACCTTCTCCAAACCCTTGAAAAACTGTTTTGAATTCAAGTTGTCTAGAAGTGCAGAAAACCACCTATGGAAATTGTATGTTTGGAATTTCTCCCAAATAATAATACCTATGTATAAATGGAAGGATATTTATATTCCTTGGTCTATTATGGAAAAAAACCTCTTTCACTTTTGGAAAATTCATCTCTATTTTTTCATAAACACATTTTGAATCAAAATTGTTCATGTGTGTATTGTAATCCTTAGGCAGCCCATAACTTGGAAAGGTAAAGCTATGATTTCTTGGAATTTGGAATTTCTTGGAAAGTGGAGAGGAAATAATCTCTTATGTGTTGAGTGGTTCATATTTTTACATTTTGACTTCCTTGTTTTAAGGCCTCTTATCTCCCTCCATATGTACTTTGCAAGGGGAAAACCCTAATAGTAAAAAACGGGGGAATGGGGAAAAGGAGTAGGATAGAGGGGTTAGGAGAGGGAAATGGGGATGGGAAAATTTATGGAAGTATATAAGGGTTTTATGCTGGTTTATAAAGTGGAATGGAAGAGAATTAGGGTATGAGTAGAACTAGGGAATTTTATTAAACGTCTAGGTCTAAGAGGCTGCCAAAAATGCATCATATGGATAGTGGTGTTATGTAGGGTTTAGGTTTTGGATGTGGAAGCTTAGGGATTGAAAGTGAGGGGGTGTGAGGGCTTCAGGGAGTGTATGTGGATG
The DNA here is from genome assembly GCA_034641835.2 of Pinus albicaulis. Taxonomy (NCBI): domain Eukaryota; kingdom Viridiplantae; phylum Streptophyta; class Pinopsida; order Pinales; family Pinaceae; genus Pinus; species Pinus albicaulis. The sequence continues at coordinate 494,070,822 of CM076570.1, read as the reverse complement.
TGGGAAAAGGGAAAATGACTATGGGGAGGGTTTATTTGACATACAAATTCAAAGAGGTAGGGTGGCCCACCTCATGATTTTCACTTTTTTTTTGGAACCTTGTAGCTTTAGAACTTTCAATTTCATATTTAGCAACATGATGAAATTATTAGATATTATAAAATTAAATTACATTTGAAACCAAATTAATAGAAAAAAAATTCCTATTACCACTCCTCCATTACCAGATTTTATGACATATTTGGTGACTAAAACCCTAATGACCTAATGGAGACACTGAACTGAATGAAATATTGATGATGGTGACTGAAATGATAATAATGATCTTTTATTTTATGGTACTCAACTGAATGATCACAGGGACCAACATGTAATTGTTTTTAAAAAGAATGGAAATAGCCCTAGACACACTAGCCAGTGACCAAATTTTTATTTGAAGACATACTGAAATGAATAAAAATTTACTTGAAACCATAACTAAACCTTGTGAGAGCATATTTGAACAATGGTGAAAGGCTCAACAGACTGGCAATAACATTGTCTCCAACTGGGGATGACAACTCATTGGAGTTGTCAAGAACACCGTAGGCCAAGTAGCCTTATCCATTGGGCATGGAGTCAAAAGTTAAAGAAAATGAGACTTAATACTGAAAACTAACACAAAAGTGAACTCTAGACTAACTGCAAACTTTACCAAAAGATACTACCAAAAATAAAATGTTGAGAATTTAGCCTCTTAATCACACCTACTCTAATTGATCCATACATCACATGATCAAGTGAAATGGAACAACCAATGCAACCATGTAAGAATTTTTTCTGCTAGTTGAATTCTCCACAAGTGCTTGCTCATGAGAAAGAAGGAAAGACTACTGAAAGTCAACTCCCATGAAAACTTCTCAACCAATTGAATCTTAATGAAATTGCGAAGCATGAGCCCACCAACTGACCTCAAGAATGCTGCAAAAGGATCTTCATAGGAATACATATTAATTTCTAGCCCATATAATACATTATTGCTCTGCTATAGGTAGCTTTCGTACCTTGATTTTCAAATTTTCCCAACATCAGTGCTTTCCTCAAGTTTCAACTTAAAACAATCATGACAAAGCTGCAAGATTTCCTGAGTCCTTTGTGATAAATTTGATGAGACTCTTGATGGAAAATACATTAAAATTGTATGCAAAACTAAATCATTATCAAATTTATCTTCAAATTGACAGCCAGCCAAAGAATGAGAACTTTTCACAAAAAGATCATCTATATAATTTCCTACTGGATCAATTCAAATATGAGAAATATTTTTCAATGCATATTAGATCATTTCTAATGAAACTACATCATCTTGTATAAAACACTTCATGTTCTGCACTTTCCAGGAGAAGGCAAAAAAAAAAAACTAGACCACTCCAAGTGTGCATCGAACATGTTCTTCCAATCCATAAGTACAAGAACTCACCTCCCTTGATGACTATAGAAATTTGACAAAAGGATCTTGAAACTCATGAATGACTAAATTTTCCTGATGATCAACAACAAAACAAGAATATTCTTCATTATTCTCCTTATATGACTACAAATTTGTGTATGAGATTTGCAATGAGACTCCTGCTGAATAAGACAATGAAGTCGACTACCAGATCGAAGTTTCATCATCTCTTCTTTGAAGATCATAACCAACTAATGAAGAGGTAATTTGATTATAGATATCATCCAAAGCATTATCTCTTTTATCATTGAAAACTTTATAAGACCGTTGCAACTTATCATACAATGGTTCCAATGAGATTAGATGATTTTATATAGACTTATGATTCTTTGTTTCAGATATATTATCAAAATTTATCTTCAAAAATTGAAATGAGTCAAAACTTAATGGTAAAGAATCATCCTGCATCAATTCATAATATGTTTCAGGCTCTAAGCTTTCATCTATGTTTTGAAAGTCAATGTAACTTAGTGGTTGGGATTCTGGAGTGAGAGAAGCTTGCATATCACAAGTCGCCTCCTCAACCAATTCATGATAAGGATGCCCATTTATACTGCTCACAAATCACTTATCTTCTTTCTTATAGTTTTCTCTTATTTTCGCAAATGACGATAAAAAAAGGGTAAGGAGTCTTGATCAAGAAGTTCATTGTGTCCTTCACACTCAATATCAAAATTGAAATACTGCTGATTTCTGACCTTGGGAAATTTCTCTCTTAGAAATTGAAATGAAGTGAAACTTAAAGGCAAATATCATTCACTTAATTTGAAATTCTATGCATTCTATCATGATTTATATGTATAGGCTGAGTGTTATATTTGAGCAGTTGTAATTGAACTTCTCCCTCCCAGAAACATGTCGATGATTTCCTTGAAGAGTCAGCCTCAATTTCGAAAACATAATCATCATCATACTGATCATAATTGGGTAAATCATCAATATAAGTAATTTCATCAAAGATACACATAAGATGAACATATTTTTCCTCCTTGATTTGATCTAAAAATCCAATTTCATGATTGTCCATAAATGAATACAAATAACAATCATTTTCTGATCTATGGTAACTGGGATTAGTAGGAAAATGTTTAGGGCCAACAACCTATTCTTCTATAATAAGTGGGACATGGTGTTTTTTAATACAAGATTTAGCTCGCATAGTGATATTTTTCATTACTTTTTCCATGGTACTTACGAAAATGTCGAGCTTTACTTCTGAAGATGTCAGGTATTCCTTTTCTATGTTCTCCCTTTCTTCTACCTTCAACTTTAACCTCTTGACTATAAATTTAGCTTCCAAAAATATTGCATCATCATGAATTTCTTTGAGAGTTGTAGCATTCCTTTCTCTCAATTAAAATTCCATTTCCAGATCAAAGGAATCCGGGTAGTGTAAGAGAGTTGAACGAGGAAGCGGTCTTATATTACCAGGGATTGAATGGTATAACTGATTAAACCTAGCTGAAAAGTGTTACATTGTTTCTCCTGGACATCTTTTAAAATGATTATATTCTTATAAAATTAGAAAAGGATTCCCCTTGATCACCCATCTATCAAGTAATACTTTCAAAAACTAATGGAAATAAAAAATTCTTGCAACTGGCGAGTTTTTGAACGATTTCTTGGCTTCGCCTTACAAAGATAGAGAAAAGATCCTGATACTAACATCATCTTCTTCAACCTCAAAAATATCGAGAAATTTTTCAAAACATTGAATGTGTTTCTAAGAAGTGATTTTACCATATTCTCCATCAAACCTGGTAGTATATTTATCATAGTTTTCAGGGAAATCATGGAGTATAGGAGGTAATATCAGTGGCTTGTATCTATCTGGAATTTTACAAGGTATAGGAGTATATACAGAAGCTATAAGATAAGTCTTGATCACTTTAGGCTCATCAAGCAGAAGATGATCATCATAAGATTCAGAAGAAGTCTCCTGACCAAGACCAAAGGTGAAAGAAGAATTTGAATCCACAATTTTCACAGGGAAGGAATCAAATACATATTTGGGATCTTTTCTCAAATACAATATATGTTGAAAAAACTTCTTGACATTCTCGGGAAAAGAGAAAAAATAATTCAGGACAAAGAACATGATGTCTTCGATGAAAGTCCAAGTTGAATAACTGATCTTCCCATGTTGTATTTCCATGTTTTTGTTGGCAAAGTTCATCCTCTAGTGTAGTCTTAGATTTGATTTTGAAACGAATTTGGAGCTTCCAGGTGAATGATTTTAGCCTTCTTGTGTTTGATCATTGTCCACCATCAGCAGTTAGATCTGATCCTTGTCGTTCTTTCTTAGGGAACATAGATATTTCATTCCCCAGCAACAGTGCTAGAATGTTAGCACTCCACTAGTTCTCCTAAGGCTGAGAAGGAGAATAACAAAGGTAACCGCATACCAATTTGACCTAGTTACTAACCATACCGTGCTGAGAGGGCTCTCCCTATGAGATAAAAATCAATGGTTGACTCGAGGATAAAGGATATTAGGCTAGGTATGTTTAGATCAAGGTTTGGTTCATTTGATGGTTCTGTGTTGGATGGTTCCTTAAGTCTAGGAGGACTAGGTATGGGCTTTGAAAATCAAATTTGAAAATATGTAACGGGGCAAGGTAGGTTTTATCTTTAGCAGTTTTGATATATCTTTGTGTATAGGGTAGATTGGTAAGGTTTCAAAATGAGTAATAATCTCATGAATTCATTTCCATCAGAAGAATATGAACAAAAATGTGAAGCTTCTCCAAAAGATAAAATCATATCAATGAATTATGTTTATTATCTTAGGAAACAAACATATGAAGCATGAAAATGGAAATTTAAGCTACAATAGATTCAAACATATGATCACAAAAGGAAAAACACTGCGAAAGCACATACCACAGGAATCCCACTACAATAGTTGAAAATTTTGTATATTACTTGCTGCCAAATTCGCAAGTACACTAGTATCCACAAGCTCAATTCCACAACATCCAACCTTTTAAAAATTATTAAAAAGTGCCTCATATTATCACTGAGGTCAAAATCCTCCCTTGGAGGTCAAATTTCCATGAAGAAAAACAAAATGCATGCACCTATATAATGTCTGATACATACAAGGGAAGCATTAGATGAAATTTCAACCTAAAAGTGCCCATGAAAATTTGATGTAATTTTCATGTCATAATATGTAAACCAATGAAAATTTTTTAAATTTAAAAAGAGGTACGTGTAGATATTTTGGAGGGAAAAGAAGAAAAAATACCTTTTTTAATTGTATTTTTGTCTTATCTCCATATAGGTTTACTTAGATTTCAAGTTTATACACTCTTAGATGCGGAATTGAATTCCACATCCAACAAGTAACCATTATGCATAATTTTAAGAAGACCCACCCTGATAAAAATTGTAGATAAATTAAAAAATATGGTTTAACACATTTTTTAATGTATCTGAAATTTCTATCAATGTTAGTACTCTCAAAAGTATGCATAATGGGTACTCGTTGGATGTGGAATTCAATTCTACATCTAATGAGTGTCTAAACTTGAACTTTGGGTAAACCTATAAGGAGATAAGCCAAAAATACAACTAAAAAAAGTATTTTTTTGTTTTCCCTCCAAAATTCACAACTCTTATTTTGTTACTTTAACTATTATTTTATTATTTTTCCTTATGAGGCCACTTTTAGGCTTAAATTTCCTCTAATGTTACCCAACCATTTCGTTATTTTTCTAACAATCATGAGACATTTAATCAAAGTATTAAATGGGGGATAAAAAGCCTAAGAAACCCTATTTTTACCCATTTAAATTTACATTGACCCCTTACATTCATTTACCTTTACCTTTTGAATTTTACCAATTTTAATTTGAGAATTTCCAAAATTTACAAAGTGAAATTTCATGAAAATTATCAGTAATTTGCACATGCAAAGCGACCTCTTGGAGGCCACTTTTGGTTGCCTATCTGGAGTCCAAATCCAAATCTGAGACCTATTCTAGAAATCTGGGAGAGTGCAGTTGGATTTAGAGTAATTAAGCATGAAAAATGATCCTTTATAGGTTGAGATATGTCCATTCTCCCAAAGTGTCTCCAGGTGCACAACGAAAGTGGAAAAGAGAGGCAGAGTGGTTTTTTTGGACCCCTTTTTGGGATTTTTCTCAAAACTTTTGCCCTGGACTAGAATACTGAGCAAATTTTTTTTGAGAGGAGGCTACCATATTTCCAAAAATGTAGACTTTTTTCCATTCTGAGGCCTGTGGAAGAAGCGCAGCGTGAGCTCGTTGCACTTTTGGACCTAGTCAAAATTGTGGAATTTCACAAAATGGGACCAAATTTCACCAAAATGAAAAAATTGCTCCAAATTATCTCAAAATTAGTCTAGATATGCCAAATAAGGTGTTTTATGCTATCGTGGATACATCATAAAGTAGGTCCAACTTGCCCTTCTCGTCATGGCTGATTAGGGTTTTCATCATCTCTCTTTTCTCTTGCTACAAGAGAGTTATCATATGGTTAGATTTGGCCAAATCATCTTTAATTTGTTGCATTTGATAATCTTTGTCTTTCAAAGCTTCTTCAAGTTACTTATGCCCTTATTGACTTGGTAAATCTTCCATACCTTACTGCTCATGATAACCTACTTCTTGCACTCTTTGAAAAATCTTTAAACAATCCACATCTTCAAAGCACTTCTTGATAAATAGAGAGGAAAGGATTTCATTTCAATTGGAGGCCTCAAACCTCAGTATTTTTCCCCCTTTTTTATACTTTATTTTCTCTTATGGTAGTGAGTGAGCTTCCATATTTTCAAACCCTAGGTGGAAGGCAAGCAAAACATTGGATTTTGGAGTTGTGAGTGGATGAAGTGATAAGATGGGTTTGGGAGTGTAAAAATTTTTTGAGAAAATTTAGGAGGGTAGTAAGTGATGCTAGCGAGTAGGGAAAAACGGAAATTTAGGAAATAAGTGAGGGGAGGGGGTTGAAAAGAGAAAAATACACTCCTACCCTAGAAATACATAGGGTGTTAGCCATCAGTATTTTTTCATGTTAGTGATGATTATATCCATAACTGAGTTTTCTAGAAGCTGAATTCCATATGTCAATCTGTCATCTAGAAAACCCTCATAAAACTTTTTTCGCCCTTTTACTTATCAGTCCGCCCATGTCAAAGTCAAAATCCATTATCACTATTTTTTTCTAGTTTCAGATCCCTAGTCCGTCCATCGACTCCAAAAGGAAAAGTCCAAGTCCGTTGCAAAAAGTCTCCCCTATGTTAGGAAGTGGCACTTTAGGACATTTTACCCTTGGCAATCATCAAAAAGCCAAAAAGCCTCCATCTCTAGCATGCACCAACCATGACCGACCTCCCACTCGCAAATGAAATTGACAAACGACTCTAAGTCGCGCCACTCACACCCCCTAGGTCTCAAGACCGCATAAAACACAGTCTCAAGCCGATTATTAGGTGTTTCACGGTGTTTTATGGATTCTGCAAAGAACAGGAACTATAACTTCATCTCAGGAGAAAATTCTTGAATCTACAAGTTAGAGGAACAGTCGCTTCTAAATGTAGCATGAGCTCGAGATATATCCGCAAAACAGAAAAGTCACTCATCAAGACCTTGCGTTTTCCTTCCAGCATGAAAATCACAGTAAGAAAAAGGACACCACTGTCTCGACAAGAACTGGGTAAATTGTCATGGCCCAGTAACCTCCTTCATTTACAAGCGAGAGGGTTAGGGCGCCTCCTTCATCTACAAGCGAGAGGGCGCCGGCCGTATTGACTTTAAAGATTGCAAAAGTCCGGGTTTGCCTTTTGCTGAACAAAGTGAAACAATATCTCCAGTGTTTTATGAATGTGAGTGATGATCATAACAGGGATAGAGTCTGAAATATGCAAGTTCAAAGGAAAACAGAGTTTGGTCTGATAAAGGAGGTCATTTGAAGTTTCAAATCACATGAATTTTTAAACTTTAGAAAGGCATATCATGAGTAAAATCAATTCTAATCATAAGAAGCTTGTTTTCCCCACAAGACCAAATTGAAGAGATGTCGACGTGATCATGTCATCACCTAGGCGTAAGAAAAGTTGTTCGTTTTTCAAAGGGTGCCGACCTCCATAGTCACGGAGATTATCTTTCAAAAAAATTTGTCATAAGTTGACTAAAGCAAATGATGACATTTCTGTCACCCTCAAAGCAGGCAGGGGAAGACAGTGACACTTTGGCTAGGGTTTTTTCTCGAGCTACGTTGATGATTGCAAGCGGAGGTGCTAGTATTGATGTTTTTTCAAGTTGTTTGCTTACCATCACATCCAAGGAAAATCATGTGTCAAACGATTTGTCAAACAATCTTCGGATACTTTGCCTAGTGAAGGGCCTCCCTTCGTTCATGAGCGAGATGGCCAAGGCATTGGATGTTTTTGAAAAACCGATTGGTCAAAAGATGCGAGTGAAAAGAGACAATGAAAGAAAGCAAAAGTCCGTACACAGGGTAAAAGATAGTGTTTCGATTCAAAAGTATTGGTTTTCCTATTCAAATGGAAATGTCTGTCAAACTATACCTATAGTGGACGAGGAGACAATATTGAATATATGCAGGTCATTAATACAAAAAAAGGGGGAGTTTCCTTAAGAGAGAGGGTCAAACATTACCCCACTGTCACATGCCAAAAGTCTAAAGGAGCGCCTAAGTAAACAGAGAATTGTGGTATGAAGGGATGCAGACAAAATATGGCACTTACAATCAAAGAAGGAGCTCATAAATCGCCCGGAAGCGTAAAATTATCAAACAAGTTGGAAGAGCACGAGGGCCATCTCCCGTTAAGTAACAAAACAGACTTTCAAATGCCCTTTTGACAGATTTTGGATGATTTTTTCGTTGTTAAATATCACCTAAAGTGTCAAAGCGAGGGACGTAGTTGAGCTTTGGAATGTTTCTCTTACAAAAAAGACCAATGCACTAGTCAAAGCAAATGGTAACTCGTGTTTCAACATTGTAAATAAGTATACCGATTATGAATAGACAAAGAAGTGGTTTTGATAGAGTGTCGATGTTTTGGGAGTTTTAAAACAAATACAGACTTTTCTCATTATTCAAAAAGGACAGAGATATCATAAATGGTATAAGCAAGAAAGTATGTTGAAAGGGTGAGATTTTCTTAGATCAAGTCCAAGGAGACCAACAAGTTTGACACCCTGCATTGGAGAAAAAGTTGAAGAAGCAAGTAAACTCCGGGGTTGTCAAAGCAAGTTGACAGAGTGCAAAACCCCTGTCCTTTCGTAAACAAATTAGCATTCGGGTATTTCCTTGACAACTTTAAAGAGGGGTTGTTTTACATCATAAATATCACCAACATCTTTAAAAACAAAGGATGAGATGATGTGGAAGCTATGGAGTTATTTTTCAAAGTTTGAAGTTCGATGTCAAAGTGTCACCCAAGGGACAAAGTCGGAAGTCACTTTTCTAACACTCGTGCATAAGTGAGACAAAGTTCTCGCTTTTTAAGCCATTTTTGTTTTTTATAAAGAGGTTGGCCCGTGATTGACACGGTCCCGTAGTGTGGAAAATCTCCAACGCAGATATGGAATGCACCGAGGTTATTAAAAAAGGATCAAAAAGAGCGTGAAAACCCCCGCAAAAAGGCCAAACAAAAAATTTCACTTTACATTTAAAGACCAAGTGACCGTTGAAGCATTTGAAATAACATAAGAGTAAATCGAAGAAGGAAATTTCATTTTCAAAACTAGCAATCAAGGTGTTCACGAGCATAAGCGAAGAGGTTCCAGGTCAAAATTCCAAGATTTGCAGCAATTTTGGCCGCGCGACGCGCTCGCCATTTCGCGCGACGCGCTTGGGAAGTGAGTTTACACGGGCAGCCAGTGTACGCGCGACGCACCTGTACAAACGTGCGACGCGCCTGTACACGGCGCCCGCCCGACCCGACACCCGACCCGATAGGGCCACCCGTAGGTAAAATGCGCGCCGTTCTTTCTCTGAAGAGTGCCGCGCAGGCCTGAGGAACTCCAGAGCCACCTCCAACGCCCCACAAGAGTTGTGCTTCGTGTTTTGAGGTATTTACACACTTTTCCCCTAAAAATTTGTGACTGTTTGATGGTATTTGGAGCCGAAATGAGGTTTGAAACAAGCTTATTCACTGTTAAACTGCTACAAATTTTCACCACTCTACATTCAAAAATTTCACAACCTCGTCACCATAGCTGAAGAAATAGTGTTTGCTGCGTGAGATTTTGAGGTGTAAAGCTGTAATAAAATGATGGCTGTGTCATTAAAAAGCACCTACAGGAGATAACTGGTTTTGAAACTAAGAGCAGGATGATTTCACTTTAAAAGGATCAGGGATCCTATACTTTCACGAGCATCAATGGACAGAGGTTAAATCCATAAACTACAGAAAGGGTAGTTTACTCCTGAGTTTTTCAACTTGACTGTTTTTGTTCATTCAAACTTATTTCAACACAAGTTGGTATTCAAGATAGGACAGAGGTTTTTACTACAAAGAAACAGTGTTTTGGCTTAAAGGGAGTTTGTTGGTGCAAGATCTTTGACTGCAACCTCAAAGGAAACCTCTAAAGAGGTAAAAGGAAAAATTTTGTATAAAGAGACATGGCTTATATCTAAAGGAAAGCTTTTCACACTATCTTCAGATTGATAAATGGATGTGCTTATGGAGTAAAAGTCTTTTTCTGCCAAATCCAGAGGGTTAATTTATAAAGATCCATTGATTGTTTTAAAAGGCTTTCTCTTGCCTAAAAGCTTTGGAGTCACTGCGCCTAAATGCCATCTTTTTTGCTCGGGACGCCAGCGGTGGCGTTTAATAGCACTAGGGTTAGTTTCTGCAAAGTTAAATATTTGGGAGCCATTTACAAGGCGAGAGTTTTAATGATTGCAAATCTGGAAAAAATGAAGTGTTCAGTGACATCTTAAAACTCACAAGAACAGGGTGATCAAAGCACTTCTCACAGCAAACTCCTTTTAGCAGTTTACTTTTCTTTTCACTGTATCATTTCTTACTGAGAAGTTTTTGACTGAGATGTTTTTAAGGTGGAAGGCCACTTTCTGAAGAGCAGGGTTTTAATGATTGAATTTTACCTTGAGGACACAGATACAGGTGTGTTGATTGGCCTCTAACAAAATTCACAAGAAGAGTGATTTCTTAACACTGTGTACAGGAAATTTACACAGCAGTCTGCCTCCTTTTTTACTATATGGTGTCCTATTGAGAAATCTGCCTGGCTAAGGTACATTCAAAGTAGAAGGTCATTTTCTAAAGATAGCAGAGGTTGTGTATTACAAATAAACTTGTTGCAAACCATCCAAATCACATTGTTTCTCTGTCAAAACAGTACATTGACACAATTTGACTCCAGCAGGGCATTTTACACACAGTAAAGGCAGTTTGCCTCTTCCAAAGCATATCAGCCCTTGATATTTTGGCCTCAGCTTCGGAGCATGTTGCTATGAACCCCTGAGGGTCATGCATGCCAATTTTGGGCCTTTTTAGGCAACTTTTTGTTTTTTGGCATTTTTTGGGTTTTTGGTCGAAAACTCATAATTTCGCCATTTCAGTTTGAGGAGTTTTCAAGAGTGGAGGATGATACCAATGGATGCCATAATTCTATGAGCAGGTCCCCAGCGATTTTCAGGGCATTCGGAGATCATTCGCCCCCTCAAATTGGCGAAAAATTCCCTCTTTTTGCACATTCTGCCCGCCATATCAGCAGTCTGCTATTTCCTGGTTTTTTACACACAGGTATAGTTTTGGGGAACTTCCAGACATCAGATTGAGATGATTTCAGTTGCGCCGGAAAGTAGACATAGAGAGATTTCCAACAAGCCATCATGAGCCTTGTTTCGACATCAGGAAGGCTTCCAATTGCCTCCAGCAAGTAAGGGGACCTTTTTCAGATATAAATATGAAGTATTTTTGTAATTTTTGAACCTCAAAAATCTGCTTTTCCCAAATGTGCGTTAAGCTATTTTTACACTTGGGAAATGATGTAAAGTCAATATAATTTCCATTTTTAGCAGTTTTTTAGATATTTTATGGGATATTTTGTGCCTTGGGCTTTGCAAAGCCTCGAGGACAAGTTTAGATATTTTGACTTGGCCAATGGGATAGCTAGTTGCTCCATGAGGTTTTCCTTCCTCTAGCCTATTTATTCCACAAGGATTCATTGTAAAAAAGAGGCTGAACTTGAGAGAAGAATCAATATATTGGTCATATGAGCTTTGAAGAACATACTTGTGTTATGATTTTTGGACTGCCTCTTGGATGCTTTTGATGAATGATGAAGAATTGGTGATGGATTCCATGACATGGTAGAATGGTATAGTGTTTCTTGCTATGTTTTTGTCTTCTAGTTTTCATTCATAATACATGCTTCTTGCTGCTATAGATCAGTAGAGATTGATTTTGAGATATGCCCATGGAGGCACCTCAAAATTCTTGAATCTTCATAGCTTGATGTTTTCTTCTTCCTTAGTTATGCTAAAGAATTCTTAACTGCTCTTTAGTAACTTAAGGATACTGTTTTCTAAGTTTTATTTACAAGTTCTATGTATGTTGAGTAGGATGTATGGTGTGCCCTGCCTACCTATAAGCTGTCCATAGTTCTGTCCATAAAACTTTCTCTTTGACTGATTAGTTGATCATCTTGTTGAACCAAGGAGGCCTAGTCCCGATCTAGCCCTTTGCATAAAACTATGAAAGCTTTTTTGTCAAAGTGCCCAATAACTTAGAGACTATGTTTAGGCGTTCCGGCATAGTATTTTAAGTTGTTAGTCCTTCTTATGTGTTTTCCCCAAAGTCTGATAGCCATTTCCCAAAGTTAGAGGGTCTTATACTTCTATGCATGGCTGGAATGTTTGATTTCTATGTATTAATTAGCTCATAGTTACATTTAACATGATTAATGGCTTGCTATAACATGTTTATGTCCGCTATCAACTAGTTACACTTGAAATCCCTCGTCTTTCACAAGCTTGATGTCCATTTACTCCATTCTGCCCAAAGATCCCTTCTACCGTGAATCAAATCGGCCCTACAGCAACCTTGCATCATCATCTCATAGCTTCCTTGACCTATTTGACCCCATAGCCCAATTGATCTGACTTCTTGTTATCCATTTTTACATCTTTGATCAGTTTTATCCCTCACAAACTTAAAAACCAAAAAAATCAAAAAACTCACTTCATAACTAGCCTAATATCAGAACACCATAAGCGAACACACCGATATCTTTTACATCTAATAGAGAGAGCCCTCTCTGAGTCCAGGAAGGCTAGGTCCTTGGGATCCAAAGCTTGGTTTGATGTTACATCGTCATTTGGCTCGCCAATCGGCCAAATCACGGGACCCTAACATAGGGTACACTAGGGTTTATAGGGAAAATGATAGAAATGAAGAGATGAGGTTGTGTAGTGTATGGAGATAGTCTATGAACTGCAAAGAGAGTGTAGGGGTAATAAAACTAGGGTTTTTAATAAAAATTCATCATTTGTAAAATAAAACCATGAAATGTAAACAAACCCTAGGAGAAGAAGTTTTTAATTAATTTTTCTCAGTAAACAGTGCAAAGGAGGAGATGGAAGGCTTTGAATTACTTCTGGAAGAGGATGGAGGTTGTAATGACTGAAGAGAATATTTTAAAAACCAATTATGTAGATAAATACCACTTTTGAAAATCTTTCCAAGATGCATAGTGTACTCTCCATGTGCGTATCGCAGTGTCTCTAAGTGCAACGATCTTGGGAAAAGTGGCTTTTGGAGGCCTTCCCTAGGTACAACTCAAGATCTAAGGGTACCATTGGAAAGCTTAGTATTTTGGCTACACAATGGAGACATCAAGCACTGCAAACACCTTCTCCAAACCCCTTAAAAATTGTCTTGAAGTCAAGTTGTCCAGAAGTGCAGAGAACCTGCTATGGCAATTATATTTTTGGCTATTATCCCAAATCATAACACATGTGTAAACATTGAAGGAGGTCTTTGTTACTTTATCTATGATGGAAAATAACCTCTTTAAATCTCGTAAAACATATCTCTATTTCATTCGAAACACATTTTGAACACAAATTGTCCTTGTGTGCATTGTAAACCCTAGGCAACCCATAACTTGGAAAGGTAAAGCTAAGATTTATTCGAATTTGGCACTTCTTGGAAAGTGGAGAGGAAATAATATCATATGTGTTGAGTGGCTCATATCTTGACATTTTTCCTCCCTTGTTTTAAGGCCTCTTATCTCCCTCCATATGTACTTTGCAAGGGTCAAACCCTAATAGTGAAAAATAGGGGAATGGAGAAATGGAGTAGGATGGAGGGGTTAGGAGAGGGAAATGGGGATGTGAAAAATTATGGAATTAGAGACGGGTGTTAGGAAGTTTTGGGAGGTGTAATGGAAGGGAATTAATGTAGGAGTAGACCTAGGGAATTTTATTACAGGTCTAGATATATGAGGTTGCCAGAAATGCAACATAGGGATAGTGGTGTGGTGTAGGGTCTAGGGTTTGGATGTAGAAGCTTAGGGAGTGAAAGTGAGTGGGTATGAGGGATTCACGGAGTGTATGTGGATGTGGGGAAAGTGAAAATTACTATGCTAAGGGTTTAGTTGAATTACAAATTCAAAGAGGTAGGGTGGCCCACCTCATGATTTTCACTTTGCTTTTGGAACATTGTAGCTTTGGAACTTTCAATTGCAACTTTAGGAACATGATGAAATTATTACTTACTATAAACATGAGTTACATTTGAAACCAAATTCATAGAATAAATTTACCTATTACGACTCCTCCATTGTCGTATTTTATGCATGGATTACAAATTTGGTGACTGAAGCCCTAACGACCTAATGGAGACACTGAACTGAATGAAATCATGATGATGATGACATAAGTGATAATGATTATCTTTTATTTGATGGTACACTCAACTGAATGATGACAAGGACCATCATGTAATTTTTTTAAAAATGAGTGCAAATAGCCCTAGACACACTAGCGAGTGACTTAATTTTTATTTGAAGACCTGCTGAAATTACCAAAATTTGACTTGACACCCTAACTAAACCTTGTAAGAGCATATTTGATCATTGATGAGAAGCTGAACATACTGACACTAACAAAATGTAAGAAAATAAAACTACCACCAATAGACTGTGTTTTCATTGGGCCACATATATCTGCATGTACTAGCTTTAAAGGCTCTTTTTCTCTAGTGGAATATGTCGAAAAGTTATCTCTTTTGTGCTTTTCTAGAATAACTATTTCACAGTTACAATATTTTTCATTCATAATAAGTAGATCCTTGACCATTGAATGTTTCTGAAGCAAAATTAGACTCATCTATTCTTGACACATTGTGGGAAAAATATTGTGAGATATTTTGACTTCTAAGAGTCAAAGGAAACATCATATTCTTAGTTTTTTCAACCTTTTGTATCAATCTTCTATTGGGAGGTTTTTCATAGATATAACATGTGTTCCCTTGGAATATTACATCATTAGCATTCTCCATCAATTTACCTACACTAATGAGGTTATACTTGAGAGGTTGAACATACTAAACATCATATATGTATTTCTATTGATTATGTTTGGTAAGAAAAAGGACACTACTTTTCCCTTAAACTTTAATATGAAAATGGTATCCAAGAGTAATTGCATATGTTATGAAATAATAAAAGAAAGAAAATAGAATTTTTTTACATGTCAGATGATTGCTACAACCATTGTCCAACAACAAAAGGTCCTTGCCGTGATTGTCTTCTGAAAGATGGCAGGAAAGAAATATTATTTCAAAGGATTCTCCTTTATTGTTGGAGAGATGTACTTTGCCTCTTTTTTAATTTGATTTTTTCTTTGTGCATTCATGATCATAATCCCAAAATTTATTGCACTAATAGCATTGGAAATTATATTTGCTCCATGTTCTACTTATTTGTGTTTTTTCTTGTGAAGGTATCGACTGCTTTGTTTCATAAAAATGTTCTTATCTTCCTCTATCATTTCCTATGCCAAAATATATTTGTTGTTTGAAAGCCTATTCCATGAAATATTATGTTAGGTTAAGTCTTGTTTCGTGTTCCATAAGTGATCTAGTTACCTGTTCTACTAAGAAATTTGTAAAATATTTGGATTCCAGAATGGCTGTTAGTACCATGTCATATTTCTTGGGTAGGTTTCGAAGGATATTTTTCAACAATATTCTGATCTATAATGATTTCACCAATTACTTTGATGTTATTAACTATGCCGATTACTCTAGTCATGAACTGGTTCACATTTTCTATGTCAGTCATCTTCAGGGTTTCGAATTGAGCTCTTAATGTCAGTAATTAACAATCTTCATTGTACCATTACCTTGATACTCAACTTTTAAAATATCACAATCTTCTTCTTTTATTGATGTATCAACTATCTTGTCGAAAATAGAGTCATCGAATGAGTTTTGTATCCAACATTTGGCTCTGTTCTCTTTCTTTCAGAGTTCTACAACGACATTCCTATGATTGTTGTTCATGACTCTTAATGATTCCTGGGTCATCTCTACATAATCATTCTACAAGGTATTCCAATAATCATGGACTTGGAAAAATTCTTCATTCTTAAGGACCAAAAATCGTAAGTTTTGCCAAAATAATCTAAGTTTGTTGCAAAGCACTACAAAAAGCCATTTCTTTTTTTTTAATGTATATGTGTGCCCTTTTTAAAATATCATTTTAAGACTTTAAAAAAATCTCAAAAAAATGCAACGCTCTCTTTTCTTTTAACCCTTTACAAATTCAATGTTTTTATTTGAAAAAAAAAATAAAAAAATATCTTGTTTTAATAACAAATCCCCGCCTTTTTAAAAAGAGGGCTTCCTCCTTTTAAATGAAATGTAATTAAAAGAACTTTTAAATAAACCCATTCTTTCAAGTTTTTTCGTTTCTTGACAAAGGACCTTTGAAGACCTCTTAAGGAGATAGTAATTCGTGAAGGGTTTGTCGTTGAAGGACCTTTAAGACTTGAGATAGTAATTCTTGAGGGATTTGTCGTTTTGAAGAATAACTTGGAAAAATTTTCGCACTTGGAAATGAGATACCAATTCCTTTTTAAAAAGTAATAAAAAATTGCCTTTAACTAAAGCTCAAATCATGCTTTGGCCTTTCAAAGAATAAAAGAGGCTATTTTTTTGTAGCTCTGACTTTAGCCTTACAAATATTGTATGCAGTGCGTGCTCCAATTTAACGTTGAAACATAAATGTGGAGGTGTTAGCGCACTTCCCAAAACACCAATTGTGAATTGGGTCGCTAAATTTTATTGTTTCGTAAGTTCTCCACCATCAGTGCACTTAAGCACAGACAACAAGTGCACTAGTCACTTGGAAAAAAAATATTTGCCTCGCTTGCAGCAGTTTATCCCCAACTTGGATTTTCATTACTCCAGCTCCACTTTTTCTCGGCGTTCATGACCTTTGACGACCCATTTCTCTCACTAGAGTCTGATATCATAATAAACAATCTAAAGGAGGAAGTAGAGATAGAAAGAAATTGAAAACTAGAATGGAGCAAACCATTTTTATAAATATTCAAAATATGTTAAATAAAATTATATTGGAGATATCAACAATAAATGATTGCAGTGATCAATTCAACTAAACCCAAGTAATCTCAAGAGAACCAAAACTCACTATGATGTCTAGCAACAATGGAGCTAATATGATGACACCTCGTAGACAGTGAGATTAATATCTCAACATGTGCAAATTTTGTATCTAAGGTTATAAATGGATAAATTCACATAATTAATATTTTTTCAACTTCTATAATAAATTTTCGTAACGAAAAAAGGGATCCATATTGATGTTGACCCTATTTTACTTAGCTCTCTTTTCATATCTTGAAAAAATGCCCTTTTTTTTTATCATATTCTTGGAAAAATTATTTGCTTGTTGGGTTAGTATTGCTTATTTAATTAGAGAAGGTGTTTCCTTGTTGGAATTTACTTTGATATTCTCTTTATTGAGTTTGTACCCATTCCAAAATTTTGAGGTCATGTCTTGCATTTCTTAGAAAAAATACTTGCTTGATTTTGTACTCATTCCAAAGTTGTCGAGGTTGTGTCATGTATTTCTTAGAAAAAATACTTGTTTGGTGGTGATGCCTTTGTTATCCTCCATATTATGTTTTCAAACATTCTAACATTGAGGATATTTCATCATGGATGTCTTACTTAATCCTTGCTATGTCATTACTTAAAATGGTGTGTGTTTGTCGGCCTTACACTAAGCTGCTACCCTCCATATTGACTTTGTATCAATTCTAAAGTTATTGAGATTTTGCGATACATTTCATTGAAGATATGCTTGGTGATGTTGAACATGCTATCCTCGAGATTAAGTTTGCACCAATCCTAAAGTTACTAAAATTATGCCATGCATGTGAATTTCATTGCCAAAAAATGTGGTTGCTTGGTAGTATTGACTATGCTATATTCCATGTTGAGTTTGAACCCATTTAAATGTTATTGAGATTGTGCCATGCATGTATTAGTTACTTATGTCAATTTCTTTGGTGGAAAAGGTGCTTGGTTGGTGGTGTTGACATTTCTATCCTCCATATTTATTTTACACTCATTCCAATATTCTTGAAAATAACATAGGTTCATTTCATTGCTAGAAAAGGTATCCACTTGGTGGTGTTGACCTTGTCATCTTCCATATTGAGTTTGTACCCATTCTAATGATCTTGATAACAATGCATAGCAATTTTATTGCTGGAAAATGTATTTTATTGATCGTGTTAAACTCACTAGGCTCCATATTCACTTTGCATGCATTCCAATATTCTTGATAATAACCCAAAACTATGTTTTATTTGTGTTGTTGACTTTCCTATCCCCATGTTCAATTTGCACACATTCCAATGAAAATTTCTATTTTATGTTGTTTATTTTTCTATCCTCCATATTGAGTTTGCACTCTTTCCAATGTTCCACATAATAATAAAAGTCTATTTTATTATTGGAAAAGGTGATTGTGAGGTTAACCTTGCTATCATTGAGATTAAACACACATTTCAAAATTCTTGAAACTAATACACCATTACATAACTCTACATGAACTACATGTCATATTATATATATCACATTAATGTCAATATGATTATTAATAATTAACCTACTGTTGTATACATGCTTTCTTTCAAATATAATGTTTATTCAAAAAAATGTTAAGATTATATTACTTGAATTTCATATTTAACTTTATTATATAAACTTAAACCATCTCAACTTTTCAAATGTTTATATTAACTTAAAAAATCTCAACTTTTGAAATGAGTATAAAATTTAGGAATAGAAAATATAAAATATCTTATTTTTATACTGAGTTTTAAAATAAATAAATAAATTATATTAAATTAAGTGATGAGAAAATTCCTAATATTTTTTTCAGTCAATTTGATTATAAATTGATTTGTCAAAAAAACCAAAGGTAGTTCTTGTTTTTCCAAAATAGTTATTATATCCAGCGATTACAATACTAAATAGTTAGTGATTATCGAGCAGCCAGTTACTGGCTTATTTGTGTGTAGTGTTCGACAAATTGTTATTTATTACTGAACCTTCATCAAACCCTACCCACCCCACAAGGAACCAATCTTCACCCTGCCATTAGAGTTTCTATTGAAAAAATTGCGAAGGAATCAATATTCACCATTCCATTAGAGATTCTATTGAACAAATTGCGCAACACTACATGATATATTGTGCACCGCAATAGGTCAGTTTTCCGTTTATTTAAGGGAGGTGTTTCATTTATGCGATGATTTTTCCCTCTGGGAGCGCTTATCTGTATCACTTGACATCCCTTTCGTATTTATTACGATCTCACTCCATTTCTGCGGCCCCTTACTTCATCCAATATCTCTTGTCTGTGGCAGCCTTTTGGGTTGGATCTGTCGTGCTCCGTATGGGTCAAGCTGTTGGGATTAACCATTCCAGGTTATAAGAGGGTGATTCTGGTGCGTGAGTTTTTGGCTTGTCTAACTGTTGTGGTATTCAGTTCGTTACAAATGCATTCGTCCTGTGATTGGGTTTGCATGTTTTTCAAACAGTATGTATCTGCCAACTTCATATTCACTCGACCTTGGAGCGTAAATGTTGTCTTATATCGATTATTAAACCAAATAAGTTGCTCCTGCAATCAAATTTCCGAATATCAGAGAGTACTTTTATAGTTGTAGTGGATCTTATTATGGATTATTTTGTTGTTATTCCATGCGAAATAGGTCCATAGTTTCTGCTAAGAGTTCCTTACGACTACCTTGAAACCTCAGAGCTATTTGAAAAAGCTGGGAGGCCGCTGTGAATCACCCGCAGTTCTATGAACACAAAAACAGTTTGGGACTTCGCAGCATTGTATATGTTTAGCAGAACTCTACGAATATTCTTCTTACCATGATGATGATCTAGAATTTGTGGTTTCTATGTTTGACCCTATGCGAGGCACCCTGTTGGAAATTATGAATAAAGGCAGAGGGATGTGTTTCTCGCGACAACACATAGAATGCAATGCTGGAATAAAAATTGATATAGAGACAGGTAGAGCGTGAAACATAGGAGAGGAATTACTTTCAAATTTATTCAACTTTTCTCTATATTTAATTCATCTCACTTTAAAACAAAATGAAATTACATTCTTTTATAAAAAAATTGGCCAGAGCTTGCAATTCAATGTAGAACGGGACTGTTATCAACCAAAACATCCTTTTACCGATTTTGTTGTTTTTACACGAAAAATACATACAAAACACAATAAACTGGACCTGAAATATTATGGATTCCAGCTCTGAAAAAAATTGCATCTGGGCCTCCATCGCAAATCATATACCGACGATTATAACATTTAACATATGCGCAATACATGAAAACTTATATTTTTGTGATTGCGATGTCACGGGGCACATATCGCATCACAACTTAAGTTGTTTACTTTGCGGATGCTACCCTCGTGAGCTTGTGGGTGCATTTTGTGCACTATCCTCCTCAGCTTGCCACGTGCCATTTGCGATCATATTGCAGCCTAAATAACATAACTTGCAGGTGACTTAAGACGTAATTTTTAAATGTTGCGAAGTGCGAGTGGCAATGTCATAAAGTATAGTGGGTCCCTCTAGATCGTATCAAAGGGAAATTAAGTTTCAACGAAGCGCTTAAAGGTATTGTGAAGTGCGGACGACGATGTGGTAAACCATGGTAAGTGCAAAATGTGAAAAACAAAGGGATAAGTGGAAACGCAAAGGTTTCAATGGTTTGGTTAATGTGGTAAAGGTAAGGAGGGTCTTGCCAATATCGCATTGGCAGAAACATAACTTCGGTGGAAGGCTTAAGAGTTACAAATTAAAATTTGCGGGTTGCGGTATGCAGGAAAATGATAAGTCAACAACAAGAAATATAAATTAAATGCAGAGAAAGGCTTTGGATACTGTGTTTTGGATTTTGCATGGATTGCGTGAAAAATCCTTGGAGATGAAAATCTGCTCCTGTCCTTCCTGCACAAAAATTAAATTTAGTTGTATGTTGCTGCCACTCTTATTCATGGCGGTGGTTGAGAGTATTTCTAGCACTCTCCCTTAAAACTAGCTCCATCAATCCTTCCGAGACACTTTGTGAGATAAACAAAACTTTTCTGTCCAAATGGCTTTGTGAGGATATCAGCAAATTGTTCCTCTGACCTACAATGCTGCAAAATAATTTCACCATTGTTAACTAATTCTCTTATAAAATGGTATTTGAGATCAATATGCTTTGTTCTCTTGTGGAAAACATAATTATTTGACAATGCAATTTCTGAGATGTTATCACAGAAAACTGTGGTTCCTTTGTCTTGTTCATGACATAAATATCTCAACATCCTTCTCATCCAAATTCCTTAGCATGTTGTTGTTGTTGTTGTTACATATTCAGCTTCTGCTGTTGATAATGAAACTCTTGGTTTCTTCTTGAAAGCCCATGAAATGGCTCCTCATCCCAAATGAAAAAATACCCTAACGTGCTCTTTCTGTCATCTACACTTCCAACCCAATCACTGTCAGTATAACCAATCAACTTAAAATCATCAGTTTTGGAGTATAGAACACCATACTCCTTTGTTCCATTTACATACCTCAATATTCTATTGGCTTCTTGCTAATGTATTTCCTTGGGTGTCTCCATGAATGTGGATATCAAACTTATTGCATACATTATATCAGGCCTAGTTGCAGTCAAATACATTAGACTACCAACTATGTCTTTGTACAATGTCGCATTGACATTCTTGTTGCAATCTTCCTTGCTCAAATTTAACCCCATGATAGTTGGAGTTGATGATGGCTTGTTGTTCTGTATATTGAACATTTTTAAAACTTCTTCAACATACTTTTCTTGGGAGATGAAAATTCCCTTTTCTATTTTCTTTACTTCTATGCCCAAAAAATATCTCAACAAACCCAAGTTAGTCATTTCAAACTGACTTTTAATGACTTCTTTGAAATCAACAATGAGAGAAACATAATTGCCTATAAAAATCAAATCATCTACATACAAAACAAAAATAATAATTTTACCATCATTCTCTTTGATGTAGAGTGTGGGTTCACCATCACACTTGTCGAACCCATTGTCTATTAGGTAAGCATCAATCCTGCTGTACCATGCTCGTAGTGCTTGCTTAAGCCCGTAAAGAGCTTTCTTCAACTTACACACCTTGTGTTCTTCGCCTTCTATTCCATAACGAGGAGGTTGTTCAACATACACCTCCTCTTTCAAAACTCCATTCAAGAATGTTGAGTTCACATACATTTGATAAAATTTCCATTTTTGTGGCGCTGCTATGGACAACACTCTCTGCATTGTCTCCATCCTTGCAACTGGTGCAAAGGTTTCCTCATTGTCTCTTCCTTGTTTTTGATTGTATCCTTTCACAACTAGCCTCGCTTTGTGCCTTTATATATTTCCTTCAATATTGCTCTTGGTCTTATAGACCCATTTCACTCCAATAACTTATTTTCCTTGTGGGAGGTCCACTAACTCCCATGTG
This sequence comes from Pinus albicaulis, assembly GCA_034641835.2. Lineage (NCBI taxonomy): Eukaryota > Viridiplantae > Streptophyta > Pinopsida > Pinales > Pinaceae > Pinus > Pinus albicaulis. The sequence goes on along the minus strand of CM076570.1, from coordinate 494,048,259 downwards.
TCATTATTTTCTATTGCACCTATCTCTTCGTTCATTGTTTTAATCCATTTTTCTTCTTTGACTGCATATTCAGAATGAATTGGGTCATAAACATGACATAATAATGCAAATAAAGAATTCATACCAACATTATTATCAACTTCTTTTTGCTCATAAATTTCACTTAAATTTCTTAATCTTGGTCTTCTTGTATTTGCTGAAGATGTGCTTGGAGTTGCACTTGAACTCGAGGGAGTTGATGATCCCTCTGATATGCTTGGAGAATAACTTCTTTGGTTTCTCAATGTTGTTCTATTTCTTACTTCTGGTGTGCTCTGTTGATCTTATGTAGGTGGAGGAGGAACCGTCGTTGAGTAATTACTTTCTGCAATCAATTCCTCTTTATCTTCATGTGAAATACATGTCTTCACATTTACTGTCTTCTCTAAAATTTCATCCAAAGCTTCTTCTTCTATGAACTGGACATATCTGTTGATTATTACTTTCTTGGTTCATGGATTATAGATCTTGTAAGTCTTTGATTCATCACTATATCCAAGAAATATACATTTACCCCCCTTGATATCCAACTTCTTCCTTAATTGATCCATGACATGTGCATATGATGCACATCTAAAAATTCTTATGTGAGTGACAAATTGATTTGTTCTACTCCATGCTTCTTTAGGAACTCTGTTCATAACAACTTTGGTTGGACATATATTTAAGATATATGTTGCATAATTGACAACTTCTTCCCAATACTCATTTGGAAAATGTTTTTCCTTTAACATTCTTACCATGTCCATGATGGTCCTATTCTTTTTTTCTGCTACATCATTTTGATGAGGTGTATACCTTGTAGTAAAATGCTTGTGTATTCCATGCTCCCTGCAAAAACGTTGAAAGTATTTGGAGATATATTCTCCACCTCTGTCAATTCTCAACACTTTTATGTAGTGTCCAATTTGCTTCTCAACAAGAGCTTTGTAGTGGTACAAATGTTCAAACACTTCAATTTTTTGTTTTAGAAAATAGACCAATGTCTTCATATATAAGTGTTAACATATAATGACTTCTAGCTAATTATGGCATTTGCATTGGTCCACATAAATCTGAGTGGACAATCTCCAAAGGTGTCTTTTCCCTTATACTCTTTCTTGCTGGAAATGATTCTATGTGTTTTTTGCCCAAGATGCAGCCGTCACATAGGTTTTCTGGTTTCTCTATGAGTGTTAATCCATTTACCATGCCTTTCTATGCAACTAGTTCAAACTGCCAAAGTTGAGATGTCCAAATTTCAAATGCCATAACCAGTTCTCATCTTTCACTTCTTCTCGAAATATTTCTTGTGTGACAGCTGCTATAACACCTCCTTCCTTCATGTTTGATTTGATCTTGAGAGGAAACATCATATTTTTTGTCATATGCAATTTTGTAATGAGCTGTCTACTTGGAGGTATATCCATGGTTGTGCGCACATCATTTTTAAAAAACACATTGTATCCCTTTCGCATGAGCTATCCAATGCTTAGAAGGTTACATTTCAGGCTAGGGACATAATAGACATCTGACACAAACTTCTTCTCTTCCTTCTTTGACAGTATGTTTACTCTTCCTTTTCCCATGACATAGACTTTTCTATCAGTCCTCATTGTCACTTCAGATTTTACACTTTAATCTAGATTGGAAAACATTACTATGTTTCCAGTAATATGGTTATTACACCCTGAATCTAAGAACCATACAAATTCTTGTTTTTCTTTTGCTACATTACAAGTTAAAAGAACATCACCATGGTTTTGATTTTCTTTTGTAAAATTTACACATGGTTTACTACCCATGTTGTTTTTCTTCTTTCCACATTCATTTTCATAATGGCCATAATTTTTTCAATAATGACATTGGACTTGAGATTTATCATACATTTGTCCTTGTGCTCGATTTTGGCTTGAGTCTTGGCTTGGATTCTGATTGCTACCCCTTCCACTTGTGATTGTAGGGTTGCTTCTTCCACCTCTGTATGGACTTCTTCCTCTTCCTCGTTAGTTTAATCTTCCTTGACCTCTACCTTGAACAAAGAAATTTTTGTCTTAAATGCTTGCTCCAATAAGGATTTGGTTGCTCTGTTCATTATGTGCTCATGAGACATAAGTCATGCATGAAGCTCATCCACTAAAAACTGTGAGAGATCCTTTGTCTCTTTTATGGACACTACTATGGCATCAAACCTTGATCATAGACTTCTTAAGACTTTCTCAACTATTCTCCTTTCTTCAAGTGTCTCTCCATCAGACCTGATTTGGGTAAACAACCCAATCACATGCGTGAAGAATGAGTCTATTTTATCAGACTCTTTCATACAAAGAGTTTCAAAATCTCTTCTAAGCATTTGAAGTTTTGTTGTCTTCATGTTTTCCATCCATTGATAGGCAGTGTGGAGGATATCCCATGTCTCCTTAGACTTTGTTGCTGCTTCAATCCTTGGGAAAATAATCTCATGTACTGCTTGGAAAATATAGAAGAGGGCTTTTTATTTCTTCTTCTTATTTTCTCTCAACAAATCTCTTTGTGCTTCTGTCAAAGCATTATATGCTAATGCATCTGGTGGTTCTTGGAAACCATTTTCCACCAGCTCCTAAATATCTTGTAAGGAGAGCAAGGCCTTCATTGTAATAACCAAATAATCATGATTCTTCTCATTCAACTCTGGTAGTTGGGGATTATTCAGGCTTGTGCCTGCTGCTGCCATCTTGACTGTGTAAAAGAAATCCTTCTCACTGCTAGAGAATCAACTTCTCAAAAAAAACTTTCAACTTATTTTGTAAAGAATCGTTATTTACTAAGAGCCTATATCTGCTCTGATACGATGTTATAAATTATGAATAAAGGCAGAGGGATGTGTTTCCCCCGACAACATAGAAAATGAAATGCAGTAATAAAAATTCATACACAGACAGGCAGAGCGTGAAACAGAAGAGAGGAATTCTTTTCAAAATTATTCAACACTTCTCTATATTCGATTCATCTCACTTTAAAAGAAAATGAAATTACATTCTTTTATACAAAATTTGCCGGAGTGTGTAATTCAATGCAATTCAATGCAGAACGGGACTGGTATCAACCAAAACGTCCTTATGCCTATTCTAATGTTTCTACACGAAAATAATGTACAAAACAAAATAAATCAAACCTGAAATATTATGGGTTCCAGCTCTGAAAACACATCGCGTCCGGGCCTCCATCACAAATCGCATACTGGCGATTATAACATTTAACATATGTGCAATATGGGAAAAATTATGTTTCTGCGACTGTGATATGAAGTGGCACATATTGCATCGCAAATTAAGTTGTTTACTTTGCAGGTGCTACCCTCTTGAGCTTGTGGGCACTTTCTGTGCACTATCCTCCTAAGATTGGCACGTGCCATTTGCGATCGCATCACAGCCTAAATAACATAACTTGCAGGCACCTTAAAAGGTAAGTCTTAAATGTTGCGAAGTGCGAGCGGAGATGTGGTAAAGTATAGTGGGTCCTGCCAAATCGCATCGGCGGGGAAATAAGTTTTTTCAAAGCGCTTAAAGGTAAATGCTAAATGTTACGAAGTGGAGGTGGCGATGCAGTAAACCATGGTAAGTGTGAAATGTGAAAAGCAAAGGGATAAGAGTAAATGCAAAGGTTTGCACGATTTGATTAATGCGGCAAAGGTAAGGTTGGTCTCGCCGATATCGCATCGACAGAAACATAATTTATGCGAAAGGATTAAGAGTTACAACTTAAAATTTATGGGCTGCGGTATGCGGGAAAATGATAAGTCGACGACAGGAAATAGAAATTAAATGCACAAAAAGGCTTCGGGTACTCTTTTTTGGATTTTTCGTAGATTGTGTGAAAATTCCTTGGATTTGAAAACCTACTCCTTGTCCTTCCTGGATGAAAATTGAATTCAGTTGTGGGTTGTTGCCACTCTTTATTCTTGGTGGTGGTTGGGAATATTTCCAACACACTTGTGAAACGCTTCCTTCCCTTCCACATTTCTCTGGCCCTCACAATGGGATTCCATGCTTCTGTCACTCGAAAGTTGGTTTTGATGGGCTTTCGATCTCCACCTAGGGGAGGCACTAGACACCGTCTTTTCGTGTGGAAGGTGGAGCCATGATGTAGACATGTCGAAGATTCGAATCTCCGGTGCCTTGTGAGTAACACACGATGGACTCCTTTACATTGCAGGTAGACATAATGATTTCCTACTATCTGCAGTTGTCTACAATGTATATGAAGATGAATGGAATGTTTCCTTAGGTTATTTCTTGAATCAAATACATAATTCACTTTATGAAATATATTATCACCATCCAATCCATAGTTTTGGTATTCAATTTGTATCATGTTTTTGGTTTTATTTTTATGTCATTGTCACCAATCTCGATACACACCTTCATTTTTTTTTCAAATGAATAACTTGCGAGAAAAATTATCTAGTGCTTAAAACGTAAATTCTTGTGACTTTTACTTATATTATCAAACGATAAATGATAAGGAACAAGAGTGGTTGCTTAGCAACAATTCCAGGTTCAAGAGACAAGTTATAAACTATAAATTTAAAATCAAGAAAAATAAAATAAAAATAAAATATCTTTTGAAAGTTATTTGCTATGTGAATATAACTTCAATTTTAGATTGGAAGGGAATTTATTCTTATTTCTAGTAATAAAAATTAAGAAAATTTATTAGGAGCATTAACTTATTTATAGAGATTTACAAAGAGGAATAATAAAAAGCAGAACAATAATAATAACACATAATAGCACATACATAATGCATAAATATTTTCTTTGGAAAACTCCAATCTTATGGAAAAACCGAACCTATTGAAATTTTATTAGCCTCAGCCAAAACCCTCGTTAACCCGACCTATAGAGATTTACAAATAGAAATAATAAAAATCACAACAATAATAATAACACATATACATAATCTCAACTCCTCGCAAAAATCCAACCTATTAAAATTTCATTAGCCTTAGCCAAAACCATGGCTAGACTTGAAATTCATTAGCCTTAGTCAAAACCCTGGCCAACCCGCCCAAGTGATCATTCCCCGCTCACCTCCCTCACTTCCATTACAATGAATTCGGCTCCATTACATGTCATACCATGGACATAAAACTATGGTAAAATAGTACCATGTGCCACAACCTCATCAACCTTGACTCAAACCCCAAGTCAATTTTACCTAACAACAAAATTGGCTCCATTACATGTAATACCATAGGTAGAAAAATATAGGTAAACAGTACCAAGTGTCAAAAAACCACGATTGTTTAACTTCATTTACCTTGACTCTAATCCTAAGTCAATTTTACCTAGAACAAAACAAATTATATTTGTTTAACTTCATTTACCTTGACTCTAATCCTAAGTCAATTTTACCTAGAACAAAACAAATTGTATTTCAGTGACATCAACGACAAAGTGCTTTAGCTTCCATTGTAAAAAATTATAGGATTCTCCCATTCTAAAACAAATAAGTAAAATTGGGTGTTAACGTTGTGTGTTACTTGCAGAACACACCCATAAAGAATAATGGAAAAGCAAGCACACACACACACACACACATATATAATAAATTAAAATTATCTAAACTCTCTCATCCACAGAGTAATAATTAATTAAAACCTTATTTTCCACTATTTCATAAATTATTTATTTATTATTCATATTCAATTTGAAAAAAAATTATAATTTCCATATGTGAAATCAAATTTATGTGATTCGTCATGATTGAAAACAAATTCTTTGGAATCATCACATATCAATTATTTGTTGTCAAAGTTTCGAACCCACTATTAGGGTTCATCATGAAGATAAATATGGAGGAATACATCTAACACAAAGCTAAATAGTGTAAAGATGAAAAATTCTAAAATAAATTAATAATGTTCTACTTTAGATTTTTTTGCAACATCTCTACACTATTTAATTTGATGTTAGATTTGTTCCTCCATACAAATAATTGATATTCTATTATTTGGAAAAAAATTGTTTTTAAAATTTTTATTATTAAATATAAACATAAAATAAAACTAAAAACAAACTCTCTTGTGTTCCTATTATAATCAACTAATACAAAATAACCCTCTATTTAACTGCTTTTGATAAGCATCTAACCATTTCTTAATTAAATTATTAATAAATTGTTATATAATTATATTAAACTTCTTTTTTACAATAAATTAATATTATCTTTAAATTCTATATCTGTTTAACTAAATTAAATTAAATATATTATTAAATGTAAATGTTTATTTTTTAATTATTATAATTAAAAAAATTATTTATATTGAGAATCTATAATTCAAACACTCTATTTTTAATTTCATTAAGTTTTGAGTTTTTTCTTTTAATAATATATTTATTGTAATATCTAAGACTTTTGTGATCCATATTATAGATAAATGTTTTTTGGATTAATCATATCATTAGGATTTGGTCAACTTTTACAATTTTATTTATTATTTTTGTGAATGTTACTCTTTTTATTGATTATTCAAAATTTGTATAGAATGAATTTTGGTTTCAAACCAACTAGTGTAACTTAAATAAAGAAAACAAATTTAACAGATGGAGAGAATATCCAGCTAACCATTATATTTAATGGTTAGTTTGACTAAAAAATAGGGAAAAATATTAGTTTCATATGATACAATTTTAAATTATTTTATTACTATATTATAATTTAATATAGTTTATTATTTTAATATAACTTAATTATAATATATTTTATTATTGTATTATATTTTAATGTATTTTATTAATTAAAAGATATTCTTTAAAGAAGAATAGCAATAATAAAGGGAAATATATTTTATTAATATTCATTTTTCTAATTAATATAGTTATTATTAGTTTTATATAATATAATTTTTATGTATTTTATTATTATAATATACTTTAAATAATTTATTAATTGAAAAATTATGGGTCAAAGTGAATAAGAATAATAATAATATTCATTTTTAGAATAATAAATAAAAAGAATTAAAAAGGAGAAAAGAGCGGTGGGACCATAAAACTCAACTCCAACTAAGGATGAAGGGTAGAGATCCATTGCGTACTAACATTCCATCCATAATTTATTTATTATTCTTTTGTCTTCGTGATAGTTACTCTTCTATTTGTCATCTTACTACCTTTTCTGTCAATCAACTCTCTCACTCATCATCTATCAGTTTTCTTATTCTTATGATGGGTGGAGTGCCCACTCTAAAAGATAACGAGAGAAAATTACTTTTGTTTTCATATCTTATTGATTAGAAACATGTTAAACACCATGTTGAACACACACATGGTGTATGAGAAAGATGAAGACACACACACAAGAGACTCAACACACAATGAATGATAAGCGTGTAGCTCACTTATTTTCCATTATACAAAGATGTACATTTATAGTACAATGGTGTGACTCTTGGTTTCACATTCCAAGGTCACTTGAACTCCATTGTGACTTTTCGCATTCCACACCTACCCATGTAGGATTAGGTGTTCCAACATCCCCCCTTAATCCGAAGGGGTATGTGTGAGTCCAAGAAAAGAGTTGTAATACAAATCTGCAAAGTATACATGGAAGCACTTGGGCTGAATCAACTCTCTGAAATGTTGGAAAAAGAGATGGTTTAATGATTACCACCAACACTGGAACAAAAAGGGAGGTCTACTACCTGTGATGGTTTTAGGATTACCAGCAACTCTGGAATGCTTGAAGCATTTCCTGGAACTCAACCAAAGCTGGCAAGAAGCTGAAGGCTTCTGCTAGAGAAAGTGTTCCTCATATATGAAAGGGAGACCTTTGACCTAAAAGAATGGAGGTCTACTACCTGTGGTGGTTTTAGGTTATCCACCAACCAAATATGATGGTTTAAGATTGTCCACCAACCAAAGGCATGCTCATGGGCATCCGTGTCTCTAGCTACATCTATGAATCTGGAATGACGAATTGTGGCTCAGGCTCGCTTGAACTGCTGGCTACAACTCTGAACATGGAATGAGAGATTGTGGCTCAGGCTCGCTTGATCTTTTGTTGAAGCTTGTACATGACCACCATTTTCCCCCCTGTCAGGGACAAGGTGAGATGATGGAAAAAACTCAACTGCAAGTTTTATCAATATCCGTGAACAATTTTTGACATGCAACTTAAACATCTTCTTGGCTGCTGATGCCCATTGCCAAGAAGCGATCCATCCAAGATGAATCTTGGTTCTTGCAGGAGGCTTGTGTCTAAAGCATCTGTCTGAAGAATGGGTGTGCCGACCACAATGCTTGAATGGATGAAGACCAAAACAGTGATCTTTCATATGGCCAACTCGATCACAGTGTTGGCATTTCTCAATCTGTTGTCGTGGAAGTGGAGCATGATCTGGAACAGCTGCAGGTGAACTGTCATACAGGAATCCGACACTCTGAAATATGATGGGCTTGGTGTAGTCTGGAGTACGAAAGGACACATCCTTGTCATATCCAAGACCAGTTCTATGCTTGTTGTGGACAAGCTCTTCCCAAGGCCTGATGATGGGCTTGAGAAGTGCAGGCTAAGCTGCTGCATCTGCATGTACATCTTCTCTTGTGCAATGAACTGAATGAGGATCAACTGCAACTTTATCTTATTTCTTCTGATGAGAGTCCTTCACAATATTCTGAATAGAAACAGGTTCAGAATGGTGACTCTTTTGCTGAAGTTCATCTTGTTGGAGCTGAGATTCCAACTGCAAAAACTCAATCTTTTCTTGTGCATCTTGCAAACAAATTTGAATGTTACAAAGAGCATTCTTGCTCATTTTTATCACATCATCAACATTGAAATGAATGAGGTTATTCAACAACTGTAATGCCTCATTGATTTTAGCCATTTTTAACAATTTAGGCTCAAAAAATGAAAGGGTGTCGGCTTCAACCGAAAATGCACCTGTTTACAATGTGATTTAAGAAATACAAATGACTCTAAAGAATTTCCAACTATGGAAATCTCAAAGTACAAAATCTGCTCCTCAAATGATGGAGGGCAATCAACAATTTTTCAACAACTCAAATACACTTCAAGTCTTGATTGCAACTATGAAGAAGAAGCAATACAATGTCAGTTCAATACAATATTTCTGCAAAATATGTGCAGCTGAAAACACTATGCAGCTGAATTTTTCTTCAAATAGTTGTTTTGCAATGATGGCAAACTTGTCTTCACATGTAAAATTCTTTTAGAAAAACACCCTCTTATATATGCCACAAATCATAAAATGTCAAATCTTCTCTTTTCACTATGTATTCAGTCTATTTACTAATATGTCATTTCCTTCATTTCTGCTGTTCATATCTCTTCCTTTCTCTCTCTGCTGTTTTTTTTTTTTTTTTAAATTAAATTAGAAAAAATGAAATTGGGAAACTTATATATGGAAAGGGAAACTAAGAGAAATTAAAAAAAAAATGTGTGGGGAGGGGAGTTAAAAAGGAGGGGGAATTTAAAATGGGTGGAATATAAAAGTGGAGGGAAATTTATAGGGAGGAAGATTAAATGGGGAGAGGGGGGGGGGTATATTAAAATAATTTTTAAAAAATTAAAAAACAAATTTTAAACAATTAAAAAAACTGGGCGGGAGACCAAAAGGCCATGGCAAAGGGGAGGAAGATCGTGGAGTAGCGTTAAGGCAGTAAGCATTGGGGTGTGAGCTGGGATGGGCGGGTATGGAGTGGTCGAGCGCATGGAGAATGGCGTATGGAGGGATAGCAAGGTTGGAGCGTAGGTACCGTAGGAATATCGCAAAGTGGGGAGGGCATATGTTGAGGGAGGGCTGAGAGCAAGAATGGGAGGGGCATAGTGCAGTAAGGGGGAGGGACGGTTGAGAGGAGGGAGGGCCGAGAGATATGCAGTCGTAGGGAGAGCAAGGAGGGGCGTAGTGCAGTAACTCGAGGGTGGGGAGTGGAGCGAGGGAGCGCGCGGAGGCGAGCGGTAGTGTAGTGTGAGTATGTCGAGTGTAATAGATGGAGCGTGGACGGGTTGAGTGAATGGCCGGCGGCCTATGAGGGAGGGGTCAGGGGCCGAAAGGTCGTGTGGGAGGGTAGGTTATAGGTGCGGGTAGGACTGTTGAGTAGAGGGCGGACTGTTGAGTAGAGAAGGCCGGTGGTGAGCGGGATGCCGTAAGGTGTTGGGATTTAATAGAATTTAAAATTATAAATGGGAGGAGTGTTATGTACAAGGGTGAATGGAAGGCCGAAAGGCCGAGAAAAATGGGAAGAGAGGTTGCAGGATTATATATATATATATATATATATATATAATTTAAAAAGAGTACAGAGAATAGAGTAGAGAAGAAATTTCATAAATGTGGCAGGAAAGAGAGTATTTTTTTTCTTCCAGCAGTAGAATGCAGAATTAGAAATTTGCAGAAAACTAAAAAATATTTCGGTGAAAACTTAGAAATCTTTCCAGTAGCCCAGCAGCAAGAAAATGGACTTTAATAATGCAGAATTCTCTAGAAAATTTTAGTAGTAAAACCTAGAAATTTGCAGAGATTTTTCAATGAAAAACTCAGAAATATTTCCAGTGAATACCTATAAATTTCTTCAAAAACCGTCTTTAAACTATTTTCCAGCAGCACTTCAAATTGAATATTTTAATGAGCAGAAATTGCAGAGAAAAATTTAGAATGAAAACCTTTAGATGGGCAGTGCTGCCTTTCTTCAAAGCCAATACCTGAATGCTGGGATTTTGAATGTTGCTCCACTTCAAAACACTTCTGAATGGCAGCAAAAACACTGCTGCAGAAACTCTAAGTGCTGCAAAAATGTCAAGATTTTTCGCAGATATGCACAGGCCATAAACACAAATGGCTCACTCAATTGAAGCAGGGCCAGCAATCGCCCACTCTGATACCATGTTAAACACCATGTTGAACACACACATGGTGTATGAGAAAGATGAAGACACACACACAAGAGACTCAACACACAATGAATGATAAGCGTGTAGCTCACTTATTTTCCATTATACAAAGATGTACATTTATAGTACAATGATGTGACTCTTGGTTTCATATTCCAAGGTCACTTGGACTCCATTGTGACTTTTCGCATTCCACACCTACCCGTGTAGGATTAGGTGTTCCAACAAAACAATTATCAACATTATTTATTTATCAAATAAAAATAAGAAAATTAATAATGTAAATACAATTATTTTTTCTAAATTAGAAAATGTTGCAAATTTATTATGCAATAACATCACTTTGTAACAAATAATTAATTTTAAAACCCACTTTATTAAAATGGTACATAAAATTTGCAAGAAATTATTAATTCAAATAATCAATTTTTATCCTAAAAAAATATTTTTACCTATTATGTATTACACTTCTTAGAATTTATAGATGCCATGACATTGAAATACACAACATTAATTTAAATTTCACATAATCAATATTTTGTTTAGTTCAACATCAAGTTGATCTTGACATTATTTTATATAGCTCTCTTATTGTTGAGATTCAACAAGATGATGAGCTTAGTGAAAGGAGTCACCTTCACTAAGTGGGCCTGCAGGCTATTTTTGGCACAAGTCTATTATTAAACTATGTCTATTTTTAGACATGGTGATCATATTTCAGAAGTTGCAAGATTCTATTTGTGGATGGCTGATCAAGTTGGAAAAATAGATGAAATTCTATTTTTAGAATATTGGGCGAAGTATATTTATAGATCATCGATCTAAAAATAGAAGTTTCGATTATTATTAGCTCTTAATAATAATCTAACAATAAAAAACAACTTATTCTCTTGGAGCACTTAATTTCAGTGTACAGACTTGGAAAATCAGTGGGATGAGGGAATTACGCAATTCCCAAGGGCAATTGGTGGTTCATGCATGGAGGACTCAGTTAGAACTGAAGTGGAAAATTTATGAAAGAGTTGAAAGAGTAGTTCACGGATTTGTATTCAGTTTAACTCAATCAGACTCAGATGAGCTAGTTGTATCTAGTCTAACTGAATGATACACTAGTGAGAGTAGAGTGAATTAATTAGTTAATTAATTCACAAATAATAACTCATTAATCAACTGAATAATACAACAGCTAACTACAGTGCATGTTTGTTACACCATTTTTTGGTCATCTAACCTATTATCATTAGATGGACCCAAGTACACCATGTAAGACCAATTTTACCCGAAGTAAAATTTCTTTCACTATGTGAAATAACTTAGTAAAACACCTTTATTAAGTTGTTTATGGTCTAAACAGGAAACCCCAAAAGGAAATAACAAACAAATCTATATTTGTTTATATTTCCTCAAGGAATAATTAGTTAAACATCAATTGAATTATTATTCCTGGTCATATTTAACCCTCTATATCTATCACTCTAGATCTATACTCTTGGTCACATTCTCCATTTTTACCTTCTGAGCTCCCTTTGAGTTCTATGCTTTTCTAGGTTTTCTACACCAAAAAGAGAGAGAAATTTTAGATCTGAAATGCTGAGGAATTTGAAGAACCCATCCCATTGAGGAGAAACAGAAACACCTTTCTTGTTTTCCTCTCAGGTGCCCCCTTTTAATATAAAAAATTCTTTCAAATACATTGTTCGTGTCTTGTCTATTGGATGCATGGAGCCACATTTTATTTTTACTGCTTAATGTCTTTTATGCTTAGATCTGGATTTGTACAACATTATTTAGATCAACTAACTGAAGACTTAAAGATATTGGTAGCCATAATTGATGTTAGGGCTATTTGTTATGCGTAGCTAAAGTGGTCTTTTCTGACGAAAGATTCATATTAACAATTGGCGACTCCACACGAGTTTTATTTTGCAACCGCTGTCGTTTTATATATTCCTACATATCCAGCTATTTCAGACCCTAGGGTTTCTCTTCCATTTTCGGTTTTTCCTATTTTTATGGTGCCTTCCACCTCTAAAACCCTCAAACATTTAAATTTTTAACTTCCGTGTGTTTCTGGCCCTATTGCGCAGGTGACAGACATCAGCCGCAGCTAAGATGACAATTTTTTCTGAAATCTGCCGCCGAGAGATCCAGATCTGTAGGTCACACTTATCGGCCCAAAAACTGCGACCTGGACTGGAGGGCACACTTTTCTGCCCCAAAACTGCGACCTGGACTGAAAACAGGTCAGAACCTGCGACCTAACCTTTTTTCTGCAATTTTCCAGCCATTTTTTTGGGTTTGTCTGAAGCTTCTATCAGGGTTTTCCAGCCTTCTTCTGTGCCCGTTTGGACCTGTTTCTAATCTGTTTCACTCAACTAAGCAGGAATCTTGCCCCTTAGGGCTTTAGTACCCTCCACTTTTTGTGGGAGAGTTCTAGCTATTTCAGACGTCCGAATTTTCAGAGTTTCGGCCTTCTTCTTTTCAGATCTAATACCTCCTTTTCAGATCCCTTTAGATCAGCTCTTATCCCTTTCAAATCACCTCATATATTTTTGCTCGGGTTTACCTGTAGGGCCACCTCTTTTTCCCTCCTACCTTTAGCTGATTTCCCCTTTTGTTATAGCAACCTTGCCTCTGCCTCTTTGCTATTCTCTACACCTCTTTCCAACATATTTATCCTGTAGATCCCTGTCCCTCCCGACCCTCGATCTATCAGCCTCTTTTTAGTGTGTTTTGACTAGTTTTTTTTCTCCCTCTGTTTAGAATAGTTTTGAGAGCCCCGCCTTCTTGGGTTAGACTGATGCATTGTTAGCTGTTAATTTTCTGTTATTTCAGCATTATATACTGTTATTTGCATATTTATTTTCAGTTACATAGCACACTTTTTCTTTTACTCTCAAAACATCTGGGTTTAAAAAATTTAAATCAATACACACCACACACTGACCCTAAGTGAAGAAGAGCCTAGTTAACACCGCCTGGCAAAGACTTTAAAATAAATTTAAACTGCACCTCTCTGCCCTTGTTTCGACATTGACCTCACTTGATTTTGCACCTCCCTACCCTTGTCAGCTTTTCTTCTTCGCGTCATCATTGCGCCCCCAAGGCACTTATTCCAGACACTTCTTGGCCTTCACCCTAAGTTTTCGGTTGGTCAACTTCCTCCTTCCCATCGTCATCGAGTAAGTCCTCCCCCGAGTCCACACTCTGACTCTTCCTTTGATTGTTCGGGTTCTCCCCCTACTCTTGGTTCTCCCCCTGTTACCTTCACCATGTCTTGTTCAGGGCCTAGTGCTAGCGGAAACCCCAGTTCTACTGTTGGGACCATTTCCAGTGGAACCACTACAGGAACTACCTCAACTGTCCCTTTGCTCCCTTATATGGCCGGTCTCTGTCTCCTCAATTTCAATCAATTGATCAATGATCCTATCCGCCATGATGTTAGTTGGCCTGCTATGCCAACAAAGATCCCCTCCAACATTCCTAAGTTTGAAGGCATTGCTAGTGAAGATCCCTCCAACCATATCTGATCTTTCCATATGTGGTGTTCATCCAATTCCATTACGGATGATTCCATCCGTCTTAGATTGTTCCAACGCATGCTTACTGGCAAAGCTTCTAAATGGTATGTTGATCAGGCCACCTCATCCCATACCACTTTTGCGACCATTGCCCAAGCCTTTTTATCTTATTTCCAGCTACCTCTCTGATACGACACTGGTACAAAAATTTTGACTTCTTTCCGTCAGTCCTCTTCGACCAGACTTTCCGCTCATGTCCAGGAATGGCGGCGAAGAAGGAGCTTATGTCGAGCTCCCCCCTTTGAAGATCAGGTTTATATGGATTGGTTCTTTCGCTCTCTCTTACCTCCCATTGGAAAAGATGTCACATCCCACTTCCCTAAAACCGAAGAAGCCTCCCTCCAAATAGCCTTGAAATATGACCTTATCTATGCTCAATTTGGTTATGTTTATACTGTCCTTCCTGACCTCCCCAAGCCCGGTGGCACTAACGTCCAGTGGTCATCTCACTCTTCCGACGGTATCATTGGAGCTCTTTCAAATACCCATGCTCAACCTCCTATGGGCTATGGTTTCCCTCCGAGAGGGGCCAGCACCTCTAGCACTTTCCCCCCTCTAGGTAGCATGTATCCAGGATATGGCATGCCTCCTCCCTTTGCCCACCCTCTTGTTTATCACAATTGTGCCCATCCCACCCCAATCCTTACCCACAGCCTGGTGTCCCAGCTCCTCCAGCATTTGGACCTCTCACTCCCTTGCCTTCTCAACCCCTGCAACAACAACTACTACCCCCTCTAGGGTAAGTATTTTCACAGCAGGGTGCGACTAATTCTCTTCCTTCTCAAAGAAAGAGGAAAGGAAATCAAAATCAATCTGCCTCTGGTAATGATGGATCCAATCCTCCAAGTATTGATCCTAACACTACTAATGAGCTACAGGGCTCTCATCCCAAGCCGGACAGGCCTCTTTGCACCAATAAGCCCTGTCCGTGTTGCGGTGTTTATGGTCATTACACTCACGATTGTCCCCTATTACCACAAATGCGACAGATGTGGGAGTCAGATCAGGCCACTGTGCAGGGACAACATTCCTCTCCTACTGTCCCTCCCAATACAGCTAATTCTCAACCCGCTGTGTTTACCGATCCTTTCCCATAACAAGGATTTATGGCTGCTCAACCACCTCATGCCCCAGTAACCAATCAACATTCTGCTTCTAGTTCCTCCGATTACCGGATTCTCATGCTGGCATCCGACCAACCTCTCACCGTCGACCTTAACCTTCAAACTCGGTCTCGTCAGTACTCCCCACCTTCCACTTCGTCTATCCCCGAGTCCTCATCTTCAGGTCCTACCGAGCCTCTGTCGACACCCAATGGTCCCTTACAAATCCCTTCGCCCAAAGCTGAGGTTCATACCAAGATTCCTAAGGGCCCATTACGCCGAAATGCTGCCTCTGGTCAGGTTGCCCATTCATATAGCATAGTAGATGATATGGCACAATCTGTTGTTGCCATTTCAACACTGGAACTCCTCTAGTTGTGCCCTTTTCAAAAGAAGGCTCTACTATCTTCCATGGGTGTTGTAGATCCTGCTGATGACCAATTGATTGTTTTCTATGCCCGTCAGTCAGACCATCCTGCCCTTCCTACTTCCATTACTTTCCAAATCCCAGTCAAGATCCGAAATTCCAACTTCGCTCGATGTACTATTGATGAGGAGGCATCCACCTATGTGATGTATGCTTCGGTTTGGAAAAAACCCGGATCTCCTAAGCTGGCCCCTTCCACAATCACCCTTCGTGCGTGGGATGGCCATGCCTCCCAGCCCATTGGCCTATTCCGTAATTGTCCTATCACCCTTGCAGGCAAGACTGTTTGTGTCGACGTTGAAGTTATCGACGCCCCTCTTGACTATAACATTCTTTTGGGGCGCAGTTACACCTATGCCATGTCTATCGTCCCATCCGCAGTCCACCGAAAAATGTTTTTCCCTCATAATGGAAATATTGTCACCATCGACCAGTTGAAATATCATGAACCAAAATCCCAGACCTCCCCTGAGTCGATCATTTCTTCTGTAGCCAATAAGAAAACCGTTGATTCTTTGACCAGTGTCTCCCCCGGCGTCTACAAAGACTCCTCCTTGCTTGGAACCTTCCCTGGTCTTCCTCCTCCTCTTGTCTCTGATCCCATCTTAGCGAATGTTTGCATGATGCAATCGTCTCGGGCCGACCTCAACCGGCCCGCTTCGGCTAGTCAGCAACCTCAACCTCGCCCGCCGCAACCTGCTCCTAGCCCTTTGCCTCCACCAACTAGACCCCTTCCTTCTGGCCCTTCCCTTATAGGTGGTACCCATGAGCCTCTCTACCCTCTTGGGTTAGTTCCCCCAAGTCTTAACCATCTTGGCGCTGCCCCTCCTAGCCATTACCCCGCTGGTTAGATACCCTTCCTCGCTCCCCCTCCCAGAGCCTATTAGATCCCCATCATGGCCACCCTTTCCCTCCTTAATTTGACCGTAGGAATTCTCGTATGGTACCTTGACCCTCTAGCCGCTACCCCACCAGGTCACCCCAAACCATACCTTGCTTTCACACCAGTTCAACCAATTCCCTTAGCTGCTTCCGTCGCTACAGTACCACCCGCACCTCAACAGGACCCTTCTCCTGATGTGACAGCTACGGCAAAGAAAATAAAAGCTCGCAAGGGGGCATCCAAAGATAAGATCACCCCGCCTCCACCCGCCAAGCCTTGTGCCTTATGTGATGGTGTTGGTCATGCCACCCATACTTGTCCCGAGTTGCCCCGTATCAAACCCATTGTTAAAGCCGTGTTCCCTGAATCCTCTGTTTCTTC
Organism: Pinus albicaulis; assembly: GCA_034641835.2. NCBI lineage: Eukaryota > Viridiplantae > Streptophyta > Pinopsida > Pinales > Pinaceae > Pinus > Pinus albicaulis. The sequence continues at coordinate 494,030,967 of CM076570.1, read as the reverse complement.
CTCATCCAAAACCAAGAACCCAAAGCCTCTTCGCACCAAAAAACCTTGTTCTTTGCTTGGTATCCATGGCCATTATTCTCACCATTTTCCTCACCTCACGCATTACCGCACCTATTTAGAGGTCATTCGCGAGTATGAGATTGAACAAAATCAATCCGCCTCTCCTATCCTCGTGCAGTATGCGTCAAGCCAACTCAAGGATCCCCCTGCTACCATTGACATTCCTCCTCCTGATGTTGAGATGTCAGAACCTGCTACCCCCCTCCTATACCTATCATCATCCATCCTTCCCTCGGAGTACATTCCCTCTGAATCCACTCCATCTGTTTTTCTTGATTCCCCTTCAGCAACATTCTTGGGCTCTACATCCTTTGACGATATTTTTACTTGTTCTTCTATCACCCCTTGCGACGATGCGCATGTGACCCTCTCTTCTCGTGATGATGAGTCAGGTAGCTTTTCCGTCTCAGGTGGTCTTCCTTCTACCAGTCACCCCATCTTCTATCACGATGATGACATTATGGAAGAAATCACCACCCCTCACTTTATCTATTCCCCCTTACATCGAATCCATGCGTTCACACCACATCCACCTTGTGGCCATTACATTGAAACCCAATGTTTGGGTAAGGGGGCACCCACATTTCAGAGACCAAGAGAAGCAATTCTCCACAACTCTCCTAGTGTATCTGGTCGTGCCGACTTTAGTACCATTATTCTTCCACATTTAGAAGAACCTCTAGAGTCCCATATCAATTCAGCTCACTCTAGGGATGATACCCCTTATCGTTCCTTCATCTTACATCAGCAACCCAGTCTTTTAGACATTGTTGTTGACCAACCTATAGGTTTTCTAAGAAAGCATCAGTTCATTATCTCCAAATCCTCTTTTTGGGATAGTGACACCAGGTATGCCAACCCAGAAACTTAAATTCCATTTGATTCATATATGTAGTACTAAAAGAGATTGGTAATCCTCCATTTAATTTCTCAAACGACATAACCATAACGAAAACAAATGGCGCACCATATCATTAAAATGTGTTTAGATTCCCCTTTTTCTAAATACATTTTGGCATGAAAACAGCATGCTTGGGGGCACCTATGCCCCTCAACCATACAAATCCCATATATCATCCAAAAACAACCCTGAAACCCCCTTTCTCTGACTGGTAGCACTTTTTAGGTCATTTCCTAGGACAGGTCACAGTTTTCTACCCAGTACCTGCTACCCAGGTTGCAGAACAGACCCCAAAAAAGTGCAACCTGGCCTATTCATGAGCTCTTGGTACCTGTTAGTTTTTAGCACCTTGATACTTCACCAGGACACATTTTTTCCACGAAGGGTCTATTCACCTCTCCTCCAAATCGAATTTCCTCACTTACAACACTTGTACTTGGGGCACCACTTTTCCTCCTTACTTGTCCTTGTTCGTGTTGATTTTCATCATGAGATACCCTATTGTACTCATGTTTTTATGGTCCACCATTGGACCTTTATTGTGTGGTAGCACCATTGAGTCGCCCTTGTTTAGAGCATCCGAGTTGAGTCATCATCTCATTCATGGAGTCTATCCCGAGTCCCTTTGTATCCCACTATAGTCCTCCATCCTTCTTTTCTTGGTCCCTCTCTCGTGTTGCACATTATGGCCTTCAGTCCCATTGTCCCCTATCCCTCATTATATTGTGTCAGTCACTACCAAGCCATCCATTCCCTTTATGCTCTAACAAGTGAAGTCGTCCATCTGCTACTCAGTATCCCCCATTTCATCATCATCATTAGTGTCTGTCTGTTCGTCACTCTCCTATGTTCTCTCATGCCTTAGTTGGGGATTCCTTATTTCCTCACTTATGGCGGGCCTCCTTCTGTCAAAATCAACTCATTCACTCCGGAATACAGGTCTAGAGGGTGGTGTACCTTGCTCCAGCTCTTTTCAGCATGATTGAGATCCGTATACTTGATGGTCCAGTGATGCAGCAGCAACTATTGGTGATTCCCGGGTGTGTGTGAGATGTCTCAACCCTCATGAGGGGGTGGCCCTACAGGTAGCCCCTCACATGCCCGGATGACCTCTTCATTTCAGCCTTTAATGCAGCTCCCTATATTTGATTATGTCGGCCTTAGCCGCTTGCAGCGCCTTTTCAATTTGCATGTATTAGTCGGATTTTGCGAGCCCTTCCCTATTTCCAAGGGGAATTTGGGTTGTATTTGTATCTCATGTACTCATATATTATTGTATAAATCCTCGCTATTATCCTAGGCAAAACATGTATGTGGGATTCATCATTCTATTTTTCTGGCTTGTGTTTATGCCAGCATGTACTTTATAGTCCAGTTCCTTGTTTACTGGACACACTATTCTTTTGTACTTTGTCTCGGTGGGCATAGGTATGCCTCCCTCGCCGCCTTTAGCACAGGTACCATCTCATAAACTAGAGACTTGTTGCACCTGTAAGTCTCGTCTCCTCAAGGTCAAGTCCTTTAACACATTATACTACCTTACATTTCTCTCTCTGACTTCCCTCTCGATGTCTAGTGATTGAGTTCTTACAACGTACTTCAGTCATACGATTTTCTCCTAACACTCATACGTTTGGGGGAAATCTATTACACCATTTTTTGGTCATCTAACCTATTATCATTAGATGGACCCAAGTACACCATGTAAGACCAATTTTACCCTAAGTAAATTTGCTTTCGCTATGTGAAATAACTTAGTAAAGCACCTTTATTAAGTTGTTTATGGTCTAAACAGGAAACCCCAAAAGGAAATAACAAACAAATCTATATATGTTTATATTTCCTCAAGGAATAATTAGTTAAACATCAATTTAATTATTATTCATGGTCATATTTAACCCAAAACAAGGAAATCAATTAAATAAATCCTTATTTATTTGATTATTTCCTAGGAATAAGTTATTTAATCCTTATTTAAATAATATTCCTAGTTAAATTTGACTAAATCATTTATAAATAATTAAATAAATAATTATTTATTTAATTATATTCCCACCATTTCCTTAAAATAATAAATAAATTATTTATTTATTTATTATTTATAAATAAAGGAATTGACCCAAGTCAAAAATCCTTTTTCCTCCAACAAATATAATAAAATATTCCTAAAAGGTGGTTCTAGAATTTGATTAATAATATTTTATTCATGCACCAAGTTCTAGATCTCCCTAATATTTTGCTATAAATAGAAGGGTTTTCCCCATTCATTAGTCACATTTCATTGCATTAGATCACTCTGGATCTATATTCTTGGTCACATTTTCCATTTTTGCCTTGTGAGCTCCCATTGAGTTCTATGTTTGTCTGGGTTTTCTACACCAACAAGAGAGAGAAATTTTAGACCTGAAATGTTGAGGACTTTCAAGAATCCATCCCATTGAGGAGAACCGGAAAACACCTTTCCTGTTTTCCTCTCAGGTGCCCCTTTTTAATATAAAAAATTATTTCAAATATATCATTCTTCTCTTGTCTATTGGATGCATGGAGCCATATTTTATTTTTACTGCTTAATGTCTTTTATGTTTAGATTTGGATTTGTGCAACATTATTTAGATCAAATAACTGCAGACTTAAAGGTATTGGTAGTCATAATTGATGTTAGGGCTATTTTTTATGCATAGCTAAAGTGGTATTTTCTAACGAAAGATTCATACTAACAATGTCAGCTCCAGTGGAGAACCAGTGGAGAGATAGCTGAAAGGGAAAGATGGACTATCTGTTGTGACTATAGTGATGCATTGATCACATCACACACACACATTGGAGTTTCCAATGAGGATTGCGCAATCAAGGCAAGGGTAATTAGAATTCATTCAGAGCTATTCTTCAGCACGGATTGCACAATGGAGGTAGGCTAGCAGGAGGGCAAAGATCGGTGCATGGATATGCAGATTTTTCCTGATTAGTGTGTGACGATTGATTGTACTGAGAGCTTGATGTACTAAGCTTTGTATGAGATTGTTACATGATCTCCATGATACATAATATATGATAGTTGGGGTTTTCAGCTTCAGGCTTTCCCGCTAAACAACTTTGTTATGTGCGATTGTTTTTATTTATGCTTCACATGTGTGTGCAATTAATTTTTCAGCAAAAGATTAACAGTGGAATGATGCTGTATTTTGCAAGAAGTTCAATATTGTGAGATCAGGGGAATCTGGATGTATGCATGCTTAATTTATACTAATTTCTACATGGTATCAAAGCATTGTTAATTCTTGAAGATTGCAATTGTGAAGAATTGGTGATTTTGTGCTGGTGGACAATTCGAATTTGCTACAGAAGATTCTTGGTGCAGAAGTTGAGTATACATTGAAATGTTTTTCAATGGGTTGCAATTGGAGTATGCCCTTGATGGCAGCTCAAATTAAATAGCCTGGAAGGACAGGATGGAGGCAGTGCTGGAGGATAGTGGATTGAAGGAGGTCATCGATAGCGATGCTGCATTACTTGACAAATGGCAAAAGAATAAAGAAAAGACAAGAAGAATTATGTTGGAAGGTGTGACGGACCATATTGTGTCCATCCTTCTGGGGAAATCCACTCCATTCTTATTGTGCAAGGCTTTAACAGATTTTTTCCAAAGCAGAAGTGACCAGAGGAAGTTGGCGCTTAAAGACAAGCTCAAAAAAATAAAAATGGAGAAGGGTGACAATATTCCAAAATACCTCCTGAAGTTTGTCCACTGCAAGGATGAACTAGGAAGTGTGGGGGTTACTTTTGATGATGAAGACTTGGTGAGCTTGGCTCTCCTCGGGCTTCTGAAGAGTTGGTGTAGCTACGAAGACTCTGTCAATGGACAGGAGAAACTGTCGGGATGGGAGAGAATTTGGTTAGATCTTGTGTAGGAGGAGATAAGGTGGGGTACCAGGGATGGTTCTTCATCGAAGAATGAAGATGAAGACAATTTCTCTTTAGCTTCCAAAGCAAGGAAAGGGAAGGGGAAGAAATTTCCTTCAAAATCTGATGTTAAAGGCAAGAAGTAGGATTTGTCCAAAGTTAAGTGTTTTCACTATCACAAACATGGGCATTTCGCCACTAACTGCCCACAAAAGAAGAAGAACAAGAAGGCTGTTGGATTTGTAGCTGGAGAGGCCTTAGCGTCACAATTTGAACTTGATTTCTCTTTGATCTCATGCTTGGTTCCAAGTGCAATGGGATCGGTGTGGTATCTTGATAGTGGTGTGTCTTTCCACATGACAGGATACAAAGAGTTTTTTAGTGACTTGTAGGAGAAGGACCTCCAGATGCATATAGAGATGGGAGACGATGGTCAATATAGTGTGACTGGCATTGGGACCATTACCTCTGAGAGGGATTCTAGTAATCCATTCTTGTTGAAGGATGTTATGCATGTTCCAGGTCTGAAAAAGAACTTGGTCTCGGTCGCAATGCTGGAAGACAAAGGTTATGATGTTGTTTTCAGTGAGGGAAAAGCCTTCCTTCAACATAAAATAATGGGTCAAACCAAGAAGATAGGGGTTCAAATTAAAAATATCTACAAGCTGGAGGTAGATGGATGCACTGCAATGGTGGGAAAATCAGAAGAAGTGGTGAGCTGGGATGAGGGCGAATTATGGCACAGGAGATTGGGCCATCTTCACCATGGCGCTTTGAAGATCTTGCAGCAGATTTCTATTGGACTTCCCAAGGGTACTCTTGCGCAGTCAGATCGGTACAAGGGATGTACTATGGGTAATTTTGTGAATACCACCTTTCATGAGAAGGAGAACCATGCTTCAGTGATCCTGGAGAGAATTCACACAGACGTGTGTGGACCTTTCTCGGTTGTTTCAATAATAAAGCACAGGTATTATGTTATATTTGTTGATGACTATTCTCATATATGATGGATATTCTTCATGCAGAAGAAGAGTGAAACGTTCTCAAAGTTCTGTGAGTTCAAAGAATTGGTGGAGAAGGAGTCAGGGAAGCAAGTGAAAGCTCTACGGAGCGATAATGGTGGTGAATACATCTCGGGTGAATTTAAAGAATTCTGTAGTAAAGAAGGAATTCAAAGAGAACTCATAACGCCTCATAACCCATAGTAGAATGGGGTCGCTGGGAGGAAGAACGGAATGATCATGGGTGCTACACGAGTGATGTTGCATGACCAAGGCCTATCGATGCGCTTGTGGGCGGAATCATGCAACACTGCGATTTATGTGCAAAACCGTTGTCCTCATAGAGTTCTTGGCATGAGTACACCTGAAGAAGCTTTTACTAGTAAGAAGCCTGATATTTCTCATTTGAAGATTTTTGGCTCATCTATTTACATTAATGTGACAAAGGACACCAGGAAGAAGCTGGAGTCGACTGCAAAAGTTGGGATATTTGTGGGGTACACAAAAACACCCCATAATTATCGTGTGTATTTTCCATACAGTCGGATGATTGTGGTGCGACGAGATATAAAATTCAATGAGGTGAAAGCCATGAAGTTGTCGCTTGAGAGGGAGCTACACTTGCATGCAGCGGAGGAACTTCTTGTTCCCAAAGATAAGCCTCTAGATGTGGATCAGCCACAGGAGGAGATTCATGGAGTGGAGGAGTCCACTCATGCATAACCGAACATTATAAAATGCAGGAAGCAGACCACATAAGCTGAGAGACTGAAGCTTGAGGCAGCACAGAATGTAGGAGTCCCCACATCACAACATAGACAGCGACAGTCACCTAACCGATTTACTAGATACATGGCTCTTATTGGCAAGTTTATCGTGACAGAGCCATCTTCGTTTGAGGAAGAAGTGTAGGAGCCCACATGGGTAGATGCCATGGTGGAGGAGTATGACTCCATTGCCAGAAACAATTCTTGGGAGATTGTTCCAAGGCCAGTGGAAAAATCAGTTGTAGGATCAAGATGGATCTACAAGGTAAAGCAAGCTGCTGATGGGAGTGACGAGAATTATAAGAAAATATTTTTTGTCCGGGGCTTCTCACAGATCGAGGGGATTGACTATGAAGAAACCTTTAGACCTGTCACACAATATTCTTCCATATGGACCATCATTGCTCTCTCAGAGCAGATGGGTTGGCATATTCATTAGATGGATGTGAAGACTGTGTTCCTTAATGGGATCACTGAGGAAGAGGTGTACATTGAACAACCTAAAGGATTTGAGATCTTCAGCAGTGAGTCGCATGTGTGCGAGCTCAAAAGAGTGATGTATGGGCTGAAACAAGCACCACGTGCTTGGTACACTCAGATTGACAACTATTTCACTAGACTTGGCTTCACCAAAAGTGAGGCAGATGCAAACCTGTACCAAATTGTGGTGGAGGGTAAGCTTTTAATCATTGTTCTTTATGTTTATGATTTAATACTAACGGGTGATGAGCAGTTGATCCACTCATGCAAGGCAGATCTTGCAAATGGGTTTGAGATTAAGGATTTGGGCCTCCTTCATTATTTCCTTGGATTGGAAATATGGCAGCGGGAAGGTGAACTATTTTTGTCTCAAGGCAAGTATGACCGGGAGATACTGGAGAAGTTTCACATGCAACACTGCAAGCCTATCGACACTTCTCTTTTAGGAAATTGGAGGAAAGAGGATGCTACATCAGTAGAAGTAGTGGATGCCATTGTTTATCGACAGTTGGTGGGGTTTCTCATGTATTTAGTTAATAAAAGACCCAACATATGCTATGCAGTGAACCAGCTTTCACAAGCGATGGTTAATCCTACCAAGCTCTTTTGGAAGGCAGGCAAGCATGTCCTGAGATATCTGAGGGGCACATCTGAGTATGGTTTATGGTACAGACAGACATATGAGATTAAGTTGGATGGCTTCATGGATGCAGATTGGGTAGGAAGCCCAACAGACAGAAAGAGCACATTAGAAGGGATTTTCAATATCAGATCTATGACAGTTTCTTGGCACAGCAGGAAACAAATATCCGTGGCACTCAGTTCAGCGGAAGTGGAATACATGGTAGCAAGCAAGCTGCATGTGAGGCTATCTGAATGAGGAAGATCCTGGTTGGTTTTTTCAATTCACATTTAGATCCTACAGTGATACATTGTGATAATCAAAGTTGTATTAATCTCTCGGTTAATCCTGTGTTTCATGATAGATCTAAACATATTGAAATCTGGTATCATCATATCAGAGCTTGTGTGCAGCGGAAGATCATGTTGCTTCAGTACATTCCGATGGAGGATCAAGATGCATATATTCTGACAAAGGCGCTCACCAGGAGCAAATTCGAATACCATAGAGGCAGGATCGGGGTGAAGGATAATCCCTATCTTGTTGAGAGGGAGTGTTGAGATTCAACAAGGTGATGAGTTTAGTGAAAAGACTCGCCTTCATTAGGTGGGCCCGCAGGCTATTTTTGGCGCAAGTGTATTTTTAGACTATGTCTATTTTTAGACATGGTGATCATATTTCAGAAGTTGCAGGATGCTATTTGTGGATGGTTGATCAAGCTGGAAAAATAGATGAAATTATATTTTTAGAATATTGGGTGAAGTCTATTTATAGATCATTGATCTAAAAATATAAGTGTCGATTATTATTAGGTCTTAATAATAATCTGACAATAAACAACAACTTATTCTCTTGGAGCACTTAATTTCAATGCACGGATTTGGAAAATCAGTGGGCTGAGGGAATTACGCAATTCACAAGGGCAACTAGTGGTTCATGCATGGAGGACTCAGTTTGAACTCAAGTGGCAAAGTTATGACAAAGTTGGAAGAGTAGTTCATGGAGTTGTATTCAGTTTAACTTAGTTAGATTCAGTTGAGCTAGTTGTATCTAGTCTAACTGAATGATACACTAGTGAGAGTGGAGTGAATTAATTAGTTAATTAATTCACAAATAATAACTCATTAATCAACTAAACAATACGTGAGTTAACCGGTGCATGTCAATTCAGCGGAGACCACAGTGAAGACACTACAACATAAAGGGGGTTATAAGACAATATTTAAGACAATTTTTGGGTAAATTGTCTTAATTTGAGACAAAAGAAAACTTGTGTATTGTCTTAAATATTGTCTTTAAGCGGGTGTCTCAAATTAAATTGTCTTAAAATTAAATTGTCTTAAAATATTGTCTCTATAGCTATGGAATTTCCTTGCAACCAAGAGCCAGCTCAGTCTGGGACAAATACCAGAGATGAGAAATTATCACTAATATTTGGTGGTCCAGCGACCCAGATACAGTGTTTTTTCAATGAATGTTAATTAGAATTCTCAAGGAATTTGTGCTGTAGAAGCTTAGTGTAGCCTAAATCGACAGCTAGAATGTCTCGAAGGGAGTTGTATGGTTCGTTAGTTTAGACAACCATAGATACTGCCCTTGGACTGAAGCAGATTAGAGTTATGTGAATTAAAAGAAACCCACTCTAATCCCAAACAGCCAAGTGAAGATGACAAAGCTCAAAGAAGACGTAGCCCACGAATTTTGGGTGAACTCCTAGATTAATTTTGCTGTTGTGTTTGAATTTTTTATTTCTGCATTATTTTGATGTTATACATGTTAAATTTTAGAAATAAAAAATGAGCTTAAGACACATAAACAATTAAAATTCATACACCACTTCAAGCATAAATTCTGCAAATTGTCAAGTATAAGCTAGATAATTTAATTGTTAAATTGAGTGTGAGGTTCTTGAAATACATAACAAGTTATCCAGACCATTTTCAAGTCAGGTTGGTATCAGAGGACTTGGTTGCTTGATTGACATAACGGTTTCTTGCTTGTATAGATTGAAAGGTGTTAAAACAGTGTAAAAGATTGATTGTTTTACTGTTTGCAAACTGACTGTTGTTTGAGTTTGTTGGAGGTGAAGGGATAGCTATTGTTAGCTAAGTCTAGGAGAGGAAAAAAATGAATAAAAGGATGAAGGCATCTTCCTTTCCCCAAAGGACCTCAAGGTCACCCTTGGAACACAAACCCTCTTGATGATTGTTTGTTAAGAAGCTCTTAGAGTTCATTTTTTGTTCGGCTGCTTGAATAAGAGTTTGTCTCTATAGCCATTTGGTTTAGAAAAATATTTGTCATTTGTTTTGAAAGCTTTGTAAACTTTTTTGAAGTTACTTTTTTTCATTGACATCATAATGACAACTTCTACAAGTGAGGTTTCCTCGTTCACAAGATTCTTCGATGAAGTGACACGTGACTTTATTATATTGAAGGACATGGTGCAGATTATGTTTGAAGATAGAAGAAAAATCACTAAACTTTGTGAGTGATTGTTTGCAATGAGGGAAAAGAAGGAAAAAAAATTTCAAGTATTGCATAATATGGAGATGTAGCTCCATCAAGCCCAAGAGGCTTTGACCAAGAACATGTGTGAGGAAGAGGTAATTCACTCTAATTTCTCTTCGGTTTCCTCATTAGAAAGATGTGTTGGTTCTTTCAAAAAGTACACAAGAGGTATAGGGTCCAAGTTAATGATTAAAATGGGTTGTGAAGGCAAGGGTTTAGGCAAGCATGCACAAGGCATGGTTGAACCTATTTTGGTTGAGGAACGACCCAAGAATCTTGGTCTTGGTTCTGTGCAATTTAATGGCGAAGACTCCAAAACCATGAAAGCATGTGAGGCAACTTCAAAGAGAAATTTTGTTCCAAGTTCTAAGATGCAAATATGGAAAGTGTTTCCAAGATGATTTCCAATGCTTTAAGCCTTTGTTGCAGCAAAAATATGGTAGACATGCAGCTTATGGCGAGCATGTGAGTTTAGATAGTTTTCAAGACAAGAATGATGATGTTATTTTGAAAATGAAAGCTGGAGCCTCTACTAGTTCATCTCCTCATAAAGGAAAAAAGGATGAACATGCAAATCAGCACAAGAGGTACAAATATTCCCATGATCAATTTGATTGTGTTTCTACAAGGCATGACAATTCTGCATGTTTAAAAGGAAGAAAAAGTTGTTGTACATATTGCAGTCAGTTTAACCATGATGTTTCGAGATGATGGATGAGGAAGAAGGCATACATGAAGCAGAAGAAGAAAAGGCAACTTTCAAATAAGGTGCATAAGATTTGCACATATTGCCAGAAGAGGGGGCATGTTGTCTCCCAATGTTTGACTTTGCATCCAACGAATCATCCCAAGCACATGCAACAAGAGGATAGAAATATTGCTGAAGGTGGAACCAAGGATTCCATTATTGAAGTAATAACAGATGTTTCACATGAAGAAGAGTTGCAGCAGCAAAAGTCACCATGGAAGTGGCTTGCTAAGAAGTGGATGGACTTCTTAACACAGTAAGACATACTCATTTTGTACATATGCAAATTTTTGTTGTATGCATGTATTTTATGCTGTAATATCTCATTTGTTTGAGCCACCTTGCATCATTGATCAAGGAAGTGATGTTTAGTTTCCTTTTGCAAAAAAAAATTCCAGAATTTTCTAAGTAAGTGCAAGAAAGACAGTTCTAGACAAGAGGACAAGCACATCCAGGAAGGGAAGTGTCAATTACTTTCTAGTTGTGGTTCAAAGTCACTAGCCATGCAAGGAAAGTATTTGGAGGTTGAAAAGATGAGGGTGTTGTACTCTCATCTATTTTACATATCAGTATATCAGTGTTTTGGGGTCCAAAATATTTCCAATGGGGAGGTGTGATCAGAAATGGATCAAGGACCTAAGGATTAGCTCAAAATTCAAAATTACAGAATTGGGTTGAAACCAAGATGGTTGCGTAGGTCTCGTATTCCCAATTTTGGCACTGCAAATGGTTCAAAAAATAAACATCGTATGAAGAAGTTATTGCACTTTGAATGCCGAGTGGGTCAGGTGGAGCACGGAGGGGCCAACCCTCCTCCCATGGAACCTCATCACGTGACCGGTGAGGGAGCTTAACATTAAGTGTGCTTAAGGAGCCTAATCCCAGGTTTAATATTTAATTAAAATTCAGTCTAGTGGAGTTTAATATGGCAGAGATTCTGGAGGCGCTCCCAAATTTAGGTGGACTTCCACTTTTAGTGGAGTTAACTGGCAGTTGCCCCACATTTAGTGGAGGAAATTGGGGCAAAGTTGTTTTGGTCATAATTCACTCACTTTTCGACCATTTAGGGGGTGAAAATAGTCAATTTCAACTATCTCAGACCTTTTTAACTCAATGGAGTAGGTTTCAGAGCCATCAGAAATCTTATAAGCATGTTTTTATATCCGTGAAGTTCAAGGGGCCACTAGGGCCACCAAGAGGCAGAATCGATTTGAGGCCTAGACAGGGGAGATAGAGGCCTTACCCATATATCCAATCATCTAAATTGGATATTTCATATGTTTTGAATCTGATGAGCTGGTTTGTAGAGCTTGTAGATAACTTTTGAAGGCCAAAAATATTTAGTAAAGTTCCAGGGGCCATTAGTGCCAGCTTTTTCCAGCAACAGTGTAGGGCCTAGCCAGAGCAGCTAGAGACCATATGCAGTGAAACAATAGTAATTCTTGACTGTAATCAGAATTTTGAATCTAATGGAACTGGTTTCAGAAATTTTTGAGGACTTATAGAGGTCGAAAACCCAGCAAATAATTTTTTAGTGACCCTAGTGCCAGGGGGTGCTGACAGGTGTTGGAGGCAAAACCAGAGCAGCCGAAGGCCAGTTTTGATGAAAAAATATTCTATCTTGGCTATTTAAGAAATTTTTGAACCAATGAAAGTGGTTTCAGAACATTTTGATAACTTCTAGAGCTCGAAAAGCTGAAGGGAATTTTTGGGCAGCCTTGGGCAAACTATTGAGGATAGCCTAGTTTGGGGATGCAGTGCTCGTTTTGAGAAAATTATCAGTCAATATTTTTTTTATGATGTGTGCTAGATATAGCAGGTGTGGTTTCAGTGACAGAATTATAATTCTGAAGGATATTGTGCCATGTAGAAGCTCAGTGTAGCTCATTGCACCGACAGAAGGAATCATGTCTAAAGGGAGCCTAAAGCTGTTTGCAGAGTTTGGATAGCCATGAGAGAGGTATAGATGGTATTCTAGGCCCTTTGGATCATTTTAGTATCCATAGCGGTTAAGTGTGGAAATTGTAAAAGAAACCTTACCATTATCCCCAAGAGCCAAGTCAAGATGAGAAAGCTCAAATGAGACGTAGCCCACGAATTTCGGGTGAACTCATAGATTAATTTTTCTATTGTGTTTGAATTTTTTAATGTTGAATTATGTTGCTGTTATACATGTTAAATTTCAGCAAGAAAAAATGAAATTAAAACATATAAACAATTAAAATTCATACACCAATTTCAAGCATAAATTCCGCAAATTGTCAAGTACAAGCTAGATCATTTAATTGCTAAACTAAGTGGGAGGTTCTTGAAATACATAACAAGTTATCCAGACCATTTTCAGATCAGGGTTTTTTAATAAGCTCTTGGAGTTTGTTGTCATTTGGTTGCTTGAATAATATTTTGTCTCTACAGCCATTTGGTTTTAAAAAGCCTTGTCATTTGTTAAGAAAGCTTTGTGAACTTTGTTGAAGTTACTTTTGTTCATTGACATCATAATGACAACTTCTACAAGTGAGGTTTCCTCCTTCACAAGATTCTTCGATGAAGATATGAAGTGTGAATTTATTATATTGAAGGGCATGGTGCAGATTATGTTTTAGGACAGAAAAGAAAGCACTGAACTTCGTGAGAAATTGTTTGCCATGAAGCAAGAGAAGGAAGAAATTCTTCAAATATTGCATGATATGGAGATGTAGCTCCATCAAGCTCAAGAGGGTTTGACCAAGAACATGCGTGAGGAAAAGGTAATCCATTCTAATTTGTCTTTAGTTTCCTCATTAGAAAGATGTGGTGGTTATTTCAAAAATCACACGAGAGTTATAGGGTCCAAGTTAATGATTAAAATGGGCTATGAAGGCAAGGGTTTAGGCAAGCATGCACAAGGCATGGTTGATCCCATTTTGGTTGAGGAACGACCCAAGAATCTTGGTCTTGGTTATGTGAAATTTAATGGCGAAGACTCCAAAGCCATGAAGGCATGTGAGGCAATGTCAAAAATAACTTTTGTTCCAAGTTCTAAGATGCAAATATGTCAATTTTTTTTCCAAAATGATTTCCATTGCTTTAAGCCTTTGTTGCAGCAAGAAGATGGTAGACATGCAAATTATGGTGAGCAAGAGAGTTAGGAAATTTTTCAAGACAAGAACGATGATGTTAGTCTGAAAATGAAAGCTGGAGACTCTACTAGTTAATCTCCTCATGAGGGCAAAAAGGATGAACATGCAAAGCAGCACAAGAGATATAAATCTTCCCATGATCAATTTGATTGTGTCTCTGCAAGGCATGATAATTTTTCATTCTTAAATGGAAGAAAGATTTGTTGTATATATTGTGGTCAATTTAATCATGATGTTTCGAGATGTTGGATGAGGAATAAATCATACAGGAAGCAGATGAAGAAAAGGCAACTTTCAAAGAAAGTGCATAAGATTTGCACATATTTCGAGAAGAGGGGACATGTTTTTTCCCATTGTTTGAATTTGCATCCAATGAATCATCCTACGCACATGTAGCAAGATGATAGAAATACTAGTGAAGGTGGAACCAAGGATTACATTATTGATGTGAGAACAGATGTTTCACATGAAGAAGAGTTGCAGTAGTGGATGGTCTTCTTAACATAGTAAGACATAATATTTTGTACATAAGCAAATTTCGGTTGTATGCATGTATTTTATGTTGTAATCTCTCGTTTTTTTTAGCCACCTTGGATAATTGATAAAGGTAGTGATGTTTAGCTACCTTCTGCAAATTTCTCGCCAGAAATTTCTAAGTGAGTGCAAGAAAGACAGTTCTAGATAGGAGGACAAGAGCATCCAGAAAGGGAAGTGTCAATTGCTTTCTAATTGTGGTTCAAAGTCATTAGCATGCAATGAACGTGTATAGAGGCTAAAAAGAAGAGGGTGTTTTACTCTCATCTATTGTACATATCATTATATCAATCTTTTCGGGTCAAAAAGATTCCCAATGGGGAGGTGTGATCAGAATTGGATCATGGGCCTAAGAATTTGCTCAAAATTAAAAGTTACAAGATTGGGTTGAAACTAGGATGGTTGCATAGGCCTCGTATTCCCGATTTTGGCACCGCAAATGGTGCAAAAAATGGACACTATATGAATAATTTATTGCACTTTGAATGTCGAGTGGGTCCAGCGGAGCATGGAGGGGCTAGCCCTCCTCCCATGGAACCTCATCACGTGACCAATGAGGGAGATTAATGTTAAGTGCACTTAAGGAGCCTATTCCCAGGTTTAATATTTAATTAAACTTCAGTTAAGTGGAGTTTAATATGATGGATATTCTAGAGGCGCTCCCAAATTTAGGTGGACTTCCACTTTTAGTGGAGTTAACTAGCAGTTGCCCCACATTTGGTGGAGGAAATTGGGGCAACGTTTTTTTTGTCATAACTCACTCAATTTTCGACAATTTTGAGAGTTGCAATAGTCAATTTTGACTATCTCTGACCTTTTGAACTCAATGGAGTAGGTTTACAAGCCATCAGAGAGGTTCCAATCAGGTTTTTACATCCATGAAGTTCAATGGGCCATTAAGGCCACCAGGAGGCAGAATCAGTTTGAGGCCTAGCCAGGGCAGCTAAAGGCCTTATCCATATATCCAATAGTAATAATTGGATAATTAATATGTTCTGAATCTGATGAGATGGGTTTTAGAGCCTATATAGAACTTGTAAAAGCCAAAAAGCTTCAGTAAAATTCCAGGGGCCATCAGTGCCAGATTTTTCCAGCAGCAGTGCAGGGCCTAGCCAGAGCAACCAGAGACCATATGCAGGGAACCAATAGTCATTATTGACTGTAAAAAGCATTATGGATCCATTGAATGAGGTTTTAGAAGCTTATGAGGACTTATAAAGATCGAAAACCTAGCAGAGAAGTTTTTAGTGACCCTAGTGCCAGGGGGTGCCGACAGGTGTTGGAGGCAAAACCAGAGTAGTCGAAGGCCATTTTTGATGAATGAATAGTCTATATTGACTATTTCAGACATTTTAGAACCAATGAAAGTTTTTTTAGAACATTTTGATAACTTATAGATCTTAAAAAGCTGAAGGGAAGTTTTGGGCAGCACTGGGCAAACTGTGGAGGATAGCCTAGTTTGGGGATGCAGTGCTCGATTAGAGAAAATTATCAGTAAAAATTTGGTGTCTATTGTGTGATGGATACAGCAGGAGTGGTTTCATGAATAGAAACATAATTCTGAAGGATTTAGTGCCAAGAAGAAGCTCAGTGTAGCTTTGTGCACTAACTGAAGGAATCATGTCTAAGGGAGCCTAAAGTTGTTTGCAGAATTTGGACAGCCATGAGAGGGATATAGATGGTATTATCAGCCCTTTGGATCAGTTTAGTATCCATTGGAGTTAAATGTGGAACTTGTAAAAGAAACTACCATAATCCCAAAGAGCCTAGTTAAGATGACAAAGCTCAAAGGAGACGTAGCCCACAAGATTTCGGGTGAACTCCTAGATTAATTTTCCTGTTGTATTTGAATTTTTTTATTGTTGAATTATGTTTATGTTATACATGTTAAATTTCAGCAAGAAAAAATGAACTTAAGACTCATAAATAGTTAAAATTCATACACCACTTTCAAGCATAAATTTTGCAAATTGTCAAGTACAAGCTAGATCATTTAATTGTTAAACTAAGTGGGAGGTTCTTGAAATACATAACAAGTTATCCACACCATTTTCAGATCAGGATCTAAAATTGGTCTGGATAAATTGTTATGTATTTCAAGAACCTCCCACTCAGCTAAGCAAATAAATGATCTAGCTTGTACTTAACATTATGCAGAATTATTACTTGAAAGTGGTGTATTATGTTTAACTGTTTATGTGTCTTAAGTTCATTTTTTATTGCTGAAATATAACATGTATAACAACAACATGATGCAGCAATAAAACATTCAAACATAACAGCAAAATTAATCTAGGATTTCACCTGAAATTCGTGGCCTACGTCTCCTTTGAGCTTTGTCATATTGACTCGGCTCTTTAGGATTATGGTAAGGTTTATTTTACAAGTTCCACACTTAACTCCTATGTATACTGAACTGATCCAAAGGGCTAATAATGCCTTCTATATCCCTCTCATGGCTGTCCAAACTATGCAGACAATGTTTAGGCTCCCTTAGACACGATTGCTTCTATCAGTGCACTGAGCTACATTGAGCTTCTTATTGACACTAACTCCTTCAGAATTCTGTTTCTATCACTGAAACCACTCTTGTTTTATCCAACACACATCAGACACCAAATATCGACTGATAATTTTCTGAAAACGAGCACTGCATCCCCAAACTAGGCCTTCCTCCATGGTTTGTCTAGGGCTTCCCAAAACTTCACTTCATATTCTCAAGCTCTATAAGTTCTAAAAATGTTCTACAACCACTTTAATTGGTTATAAATTTTCTTAAATAGTCAATATATACTATTCTTTCATCAAAAATAGCCTCTGGCTGCACCGGTTTTGCCTCCAACACCTATCGGCACCCCTTGGTCCTAAGGTCAATGAAAAATTATTTGCTGGGTTTTCGACCTCTATAAATCCTCCTAATATTATTAAACCTCATTCAATGGATTCATAATTATTTTTACAATCAATAATGACTATTGGTTCGCTGCATATGGTCTCTAGCTACTCTGGCTAGGCCCTTCACTGCTACTGGAAAAAGTTGGCACTCATGGCCCCTGGAACTTTACTGAAGCTTTTTGGCCTTCAAATTTCTCTACAGGATCTACAAACCATCTCATCAGATTAATAACATATTAATTATCCAAATTTGACTATTGGATCTCAAGATAAGGCCTCTAGCTCCCCTGGCTAGGCCTTAAACTAATTTTTCCTCTTGGTGGCCCTTGTGGCCCCTTGAAGTTCACAAATGTAAAAACCTGCTTAGAACCTCTCTAATGGCTCTAAAACCTACTCCATTGAGTTTCGAAGGTCTGATATAGTAGAAATTTACTATTGGAACTCTCAAAATTGTCAAAAATGGAGTGATTTATGACCAAAACAACTTTGCCCCAATTTCCTTCACTAAATGTGGGGCAACTGCGAGTTAGCTCCACTAAAAGTGGAAGTCCACCTAAATTTGGGAGCACTTCCAGAATCTATACCATATTAAACTCCACTTAACTGAAGTTTAATTAAATATTAAACTTGGGATTAGACTCCTTAAGCACACTTAACATTAAGCTCCCTCACTAATCACGTGATGAGGTTCCATGGGAGGAGGTTTGGCCCCTCCGTGCTCCGCTGGACCCACTTAGCCTTCAAAGTGCAATAACTTCTTCATATGGTGTCCCTTTTTCGAACCATTTGTGGTACCAAAATCGGGAAGATGAGACCTCTGCAACCATTTTAGTTTCAACCCAATCCTATAACTTTAAATTTTGATTTAATCCATAGGTCCTTGATCTAGTTCTGATCACACCTCCCCATTGGGAATATTTTGGACCCCAAAAGACTGATATACTGATATGTACAGTAGATGAGAGTAAAGAAACCTCTTATTTTCAGCCTCCATACACTTTCCTTGCATGGCTAGTGACTTTGAACCACAACTAGAAAGCAATCGACACTTCCCTTTCTGGATGCGCTTGTCCTCTTGTCTAGAACTATCTTTCTAGAACTCACTCAGAAATTTCTAGCGAGAAATTTGCAGAATGTAGCTGAACATTGTTGCCTTGATCAATGATCCAAGGTGGCTCAAACAAATGAGTGATTACATCATAAAATACATGAATACAACCGAAATTTTTCATATGTATAAAAGAGTATGTCTTACTGTGTTAATAATTCCATCCACTTCTTACCAAGCCACTTCCATGGAGACTTTTGCTGTTGCAACTCTTCTTCATGTGAAACATCCATTCTCACATCAATAATGGAATATTTGGTTCCACCTTCTCTATTATTTTGTTCCTCTTGTTGCATGCGCTTGGGACGATTAGTTGGATGGAAATTCCAACAGTGGGAGACAACATGTCCCCTCTTCTGGCAATATGTGCAAGTCTTATGTGTTAGCCACCTATCAATTTTTGTCAAGCAAACAGGTGGCTGAATATGTTTTGAGTCTTCAAGAGAGACATTTCCTTTGAAAATCTATCATTCCTGAAGCCTCCATGTGTTTTATATCCTTTAAATAATCCTTACTATTGTTTCCACTGAAAATCCCTGCTGTTTTATGAGGAAACTATTTTCAAAAGGACTCTGTAATTGCCCATTTTAACTTATTTCCTTTCATTTTCATAAAGCCTTCCTTTCATCTTTTAAACTCCCTTTTTCCTCTAAAGGCCTCCAAAATCCTCCTAAACCTCTAAAAATCCCTTTTATTGGTTTAAGTAACCCTTTTTTCCCCTTTACAGAAAGCCAAGAAAACCCTCAAAAACCTTCATTTTTGGCTTAAAAACCCCTTTTTTTACATTTAGGCTGTAAGCCCCTTTCGGCTTAGCCCTTAGCCCCTTTCAGCTTAGCCCTTAGCCCCTTTTCTCCACATGTAACTTGCGCCTACGACCAGGCGCTAATCGCAATCGGAGCTTTCTATTAACACCTTTTCCTCTGTTCTTCCAAAAATCTTCCGATGCGATGAAACCATCTCCCCTGCTCCCTCGTCTAATCTCGACCATCTAATCGTAGAATCCAATGATCAGGATTAAACCAATTCTCCGCCCATCACCTCTCTCCGTTACCCATTTGATTTAGTATGGACCGTTGATCTTCCCTATTAATCTGATGGCCCTCGCATAATCTCACAATCGCTAAAGCTCAATTCCTTGCCTTTGACCTCCATCGATTTGCGATCCCTGATTAAATATTAACCATCCATTTAGAAAGATCTGACGGTCAGCGCTGAATCGCATCGTGCCAACACAGTCGTCCCTTTTCTCATTTTCCCCCGATGTGTGATTTCCGATTAGATCTTCGTCGTCCATTCCTACAGATCCAACAGCTCCTCTTCTTCCCGCTCATTCACTTACCCCTTTGCCCTCCGCTTTCTCGTTTGATCCTGACTATCCATTCTAAATATCTGACGGTCCACAATGAACCCGATGGCTCACCTCCACCCCGTGCATCTTTCCACATCACGCTTTCATTCCCACCATCATATCTTCCTGCCCTTCATCCAACAGCTGAGGTGAATATCGCGTTATTTTAGTGTCTGGGCTTTAACATTTTAAAATCGCGCGATATAAGCATTTTTGAGAATCCACGTGGCACGTGATGAGTCGAATCGTGTGATTTTTGTGAAAGCCATTTACCACCCTCAGCCCTGCATGAAAACCGCTGTTGGTTTTCCGCTTACTGCCCTTTGTAGCACATTCTCCTTTTTAATCGTAGCTGTTGGTTAGTACTAATCTGAAGGCCCATATTACATCGCGTCGCTCATTGTTTTTTTTTCATTAGCCTCCCCAATGATTCCTTCCGCTAATCTCCACCATTGATTGACTTGATCGAACGGCTCATATTCGATCTCCCCCTTACACTTCCACCATCCATCTGACCTTCTAAAGGACTCCATCCGACAATCTCTGCCATCCATCATTCTAATCTAACGGTCCAGATCTAATTTTACCTTCATACGTTTTTCGTCCATTCATCCAAATGACTTTGTCGATGAATCTCCGTCGTAGATCACCGTGGATCAATCTAATC
Source organism: Pinus albicaulis (assembly GCA_034641835.2). Classification (NCBI taxonomy): domain Eukaryota; kingdom Viridiplantae; phylum Streptophyta; class Pinopsida; order Pinales; family Pinaceae; genus Pinus; species Pinus albicaulis. Next base: position 494,010,306 of record CM076570.1, on the reverse strand, counting down.
TAATGGTCCATAACTCACCTCGCCCCGACCTTCATCAGATCATTTTTTCGCCTTTCCGACATGGTTTTCACCATTTTTCCGTTGCATCCATCTTTTTTCCATCATCGCTCCTCCATTCCCACGAGCCTTCTGAAGCAGTTTTAAGCCCCGCGTGGGATTTCTTAACGAGTTTATTATGTTTTGCAAGGTTTATAGAGTGATAAATTCTATCTCCACAGTCACATTCGTTATGATTTAGAGCGCAGAAATACCATCATAGAAGCGGCAAAGAGTATCAGAAGTGGAATTAAAGGATTTATGCCTAATGATAGAAGACTTAACGCATATAATCCAATTATTGAAAGGATAAAGGACACAGATAATAACCAAAGATGATCAAGAAGGCCTAATGAAGCCTAAAGCACATAAACAAGTTACATCAGTGTTTTCATATTAGCAGAATGTCCTTTCCCTAAGAAGGACACATTCCTACAACATTCTCCATGCCTCATCGAGCCCTTAACTGTTATTATGCTGACAAAAGTTTCTAGAGTTGTCAGGATAGCAGTTATGGAAGTATGGAAGACCTAAAATACTTTCAGTCACCTTACTTATATCAGAAGACAGAACATAGTACCATCAGTCAGAGAGTACTTCAAATAACATACCTGAGGTTATTGTCAACCTGACAGAGACTTCTGAACCACCCTAAAGAGTACAAACATGTTAGTATAGAGCCATTAAGCAGAGTGGGCATTCGAATACTTCCTACCCTCTGTCTTAATTGATCATTTAAGTCCAGAGCTACTACTACTATCACTCATTCTCCTATAAGAACTCAGTGAAAATACGTTTTTGGTGGTTGGGATTCTATTAGTTGTTAGAACTGTTATTGAGGGGAAGTAGCTGAGTAGTCTGTAACATAGTAGGCTTGGAAGAGAATTTTGATTGTAAAAGGCCACCGAACTTAAAGTATGTGACTGGTTTTGAACATCAATTAATCAAGCAGATCACAGGATCCTGGTCTATATTGATGGTGATGTTTTCCTTACTGTAACTATTTCCTTTCATGTTTATCATAATTTCCATTATTCTTAGATAAAGAACAACAAACATAGATTAGGACATACTGCTAGAAGTACCCTAAGTCTCACTGTAATCTTTATCTATATGTTTTCTGCTACTTGTGTATCTAAGAGAAAATTTAGTATAATTTAACCATTCAAAGAGGTTGGTTTGTCCATGCTTACTGATGTATGAATTTAGAGTCTGTTCTTAGATGTTCTTGTTTGGTTTTCAGCTGAAATAATTGGGAAACTGGGAGATCAGAGTTAGCCCTGTCTCACTAGGGTCCTTTTCCAACAACTAGCCTTTCTAAGATCCCTTTGAGTTAGTGTCAAAATCATTGAAGGTTCAAAGCATTTCTCTGATCTTAGGCCTTACTCTTTGTTTTATCTTAAATGTTTTCTACCCTTCTGAAAGTGGTTATGAGGACTGCTGGATTTTTTTCCTTGAGAGTATGCCGAAATCAAGTCTGGATTTAGATGACATCTGACCTTATCTTAAGCTACCCTTCGTGTCTTTTATGAGAGTTTCCTTTGAAGTATATCAAAAGCAGGCCTGGATTTAAATGACATCTGACCTAATCTTAGACTGCACTTTGGTCTCTTTATTTCACCCATTCTTAATGTTCCATTCCACCATCTATCTAAAAAGATCCTTTGGCATAGATGACTTTCCCTATGGAAACCCTTGGATAGTTGTTACACAAGTAATCCCCTTTCATGACTCCATATCCCAATGGATTAACCTTTCTCTTGACCTATCTTCCCATGCTGAAACATCCTTCTATTCGGTTCCTTCCTTACTTCCTTAACCTTCTCAGTTAATGATCTCCAACCAAACAAACAAATCAATCAAACTCTTGTGCTTCATACCTAGCCTAATACCTCATTTTGAGCCTTAAAGATATATCATTCTTTAAATTTATAGAGAGATCCCTCTCTGGATCCAGGGTGGCTAGATCCTAGGATCCCAAAGAGGTTTAATGTTGTCTTATCTTTTGGTCTTGCCAATTTGGCCAAAACATAGGAACCACAACATTATGCACCTTCTTTAAAATTTTCCTTTGCTTCTTCTGCTTCCTGTATGCTTTCTTCCTCATCTAGGATCTCAAAAAATCATGGTTAAATAGACCACAATATGTACAACAAATATTTCTTCCATTTAAGCATGAAAAATTATCATGCCTTGCAGAAACACAATCAAATTGATCACGAGAATATTTATACCTCTTGTATTTCTTTGCATGTTCATCCTTTTTTCCTTCATGAGGAGATGAACTAGTAGAGGCTCCATCTTTCATTTGCATACTAACATCATCGTTCTTGTCTTGAAAACTATCCAAACTCTCATGCTCACCATAAGCTGCATGTCTACCATATTCTTGCTGTAACAAAGGCTTAAAGCAATGGCAATCATATTTGAAATAAATTTTACATATTTGCACCTTAGAACTTGGAACAAAAGTTCTATTTGAAGTTGCCTCACTTGCCTTCATGGCTTTGGAGTCTTCTCCATTAAATTTCACATAACCAAGACCAAGATTATTGGGTTGTTCCTGAACCAAAACAGGTTCAACCATGGCTTGTGCATGCTTTCCTAAACCCTTGCCTTCATAGCCCATTTTAATCATTAACTTGGACCCTATACCTCTCATGTGCTTCCCCATTGTATGTGATTATATAGCCAGAATTATACCTACCCACACATAATAAATAGAAGTAGTTCCCTTCACGTTACTTCGGGCGTTCAATCATGCATGCATGATGGGCCTTACTTGAGTGATATTATCTCGGCGTCCTCCTTTTTTGAGGGCTTCCTTCAGCTTCGTTCAAACCAAATTGAGCTAGGGATTCATCCTTCATGACTATAAGGAATGAAATAGACGGCACAACACTCAATAATGTGGGTTAATACCATGGTAATGCCCCCTGGTATCATAATTTTAGAGCGCAAAAGGTATACACGACTTGGCTTCTTTATACCCACATGTATACACGACTTCTCTTCATAAAAACTGCGAATATACTAATTTTGGATGTATACGCTAGTTTCCTGTATACCAAGTAGTGTATTTACGTGGGTTGCCTTCATCAAACCTGCGTATACATTGTGACATATTATATTTATCATTTCTATGATCCTAACTGAATTTTATTTCTCTATCACTTCTGAACTGACCTATAAATAAATCATTTTTACATCTTTAACAAATAGGTTTCTTATTAAAAGGCAACTCATCAAGTAGGTTTCCATCAAGGACAACTTCATCAAGTAGGTTGCCATCAAGGACAACATATTGCATCATATTGCCAACATGATCTGATCTCATGGCATCACCACCTGTACAAAATACCTCCCTTCTCACATGAATCTCAAAGGCATCGAAATCTACCTACGCCTAGAGTCGCCCGTGGTTGGAGTTCTACAGCACAACCTCCTTTTCCAAACCATGATCCCTCGCAGAGGCAAGGGACCGCCTGAGTAGACACCTTGTCTTCTTCTGCATCAACTACGTAATCATCCTTCTGGCACTCGCTCTTTGCAGCCTCCTGGGTGAACCCCTCTCATTTCTCATGGTCCTCACCGTGGCCATCACCTGGTACGCATTGTACTTCTTTTGGAGCAAGCCACTCATGGTCTTCAACCAGAGCTTGAAGATTCATTCTTTTGTAGCAATTTCTTGTGAATTTATGCAACATGGGTACTCCTTAGATGAAGAATTAAATTATGCATCCAACAAGTGCTCCTGCTCAAAATTTGAGTAAAATCGTAGGGAGATAAGTTGAAAATACTAGTTGAAAAAGTTTTTTTTTTATCTTTTTACTTTTCGCACTCTAAAAATGGTGAACCATACCCCATGGTTGACATCATCATATTGAATCCTATTGGTTCTTATAAAGTTGATTTTGATAGTACATTTTTGTTTTCAGGCCCATTTTAGACCTCAAAATTTCTCTACTGTGTAATCTCTCCTTTAACAACACAAATTACAAACACACTAGACACTTAAAAAACCCTTTACATTTCGTTCTACTGATATACAATTATTTTCTTAATGCCTTCATTATCTTCTGCAAATACACCAGATGTTCCTAATGCCTTCATTACCAGTTGCAAATACAATATATGTTCTTAAATGTTAAATGGTGTTTTCCATTTATCTTTTTCTAAAAAATTGATTTGATGATAAGCTTATTAAAAAGACACCTCATTTTTTCAAATGGGCTCGGAAAAGATAATATGCAAGTTTTAGGAATATAAATAAGGAGATAATATACATTTTCTTAGTATCTCCCCTTAAGTAACTCTATCATATCATCTATAAACAACAATGATGAAGAAAATCTATTGTTAAAGTAAATCTATGTACTATTTATAAACAAATAGTGAAAATTGATGATGAAAATATATTGTTAAAGTAAATATATATACCACTTATATTAGTGTTTTTTTTAATTGCTTCCGAATTTATGCATAATCATGTTTTTTTTTGTTCAATGAATGCAAACACATCACATGGATTCATATATGCATTCATATTCTTTCTTGTAAACACTTTGGCCATAGTCATCTCTTGAACTTCCATATTCATTTCTTTATTCTCCATTGTTCTTAATCATTGAATTAACCTTGATCATGGTATAGATTTGTGCGATTGTTAATGCCTTTATGGCATAATACTAATGAATCCTCATTAGTAATTCCTATCCTTGAGTTTCTAGAGTAACCCCCCTTGAAAATTGTATACATATTTTTGTTCTTCTAATAAGACTCCTTGACATTTATATCAACTTCATTTTTAGATTTTCAATCATCTATAAACATAACATTTTATAATTTTATGAATCCATGTAAAAATTGCATAGCTAATAATTGTAATTCTTTTAGTGTATTTCTCTTTTATGAACTATAATTCAAGACTTATTCTATGATTGGAAGTATGAGATGGAAATGACATCCTGAAATGTTTTAATTTACTATTTTTAAATTTTATGTGACAACATCTCTCTCGTACTATGACCTATAATTAAATAATTATTCTATCTTTGGAAGGATGAGTTGGAAATGACATCATGCAATTATTTTATTATTTTTAAATTTTATGTGACAACATCTCCCTCATACTAGGTAGAGCGCCTCTTGGCACAATAATTATTAGGTGGATGGTAGAGATTTAACCTCCATGCAATATTCTAGCATATTTTTAGTAGTATGTGTTAGTGTCAGTGTTTTCATCCTTCCACCAGTGATCAAAATTAACTCTTTCATGTCATGTTAGGGGTCCCATTCAGAATTTTTTTGTCATTCCACTAGGTCATGAAATAATTTGGTCACTTGGTGCAGATTTTATTCAAGGTTCACCCTTTTCAAAAAAAATTAGCTCATCACTTGCTGGCTCACTTTATCACTATGTTGAGTGTCCATTATTCATGAGTCTGTATCACCTTTTCAGTCATATCATCATGAAGTACATTCATTCAATGTGTCCATTAGGTCTTAGGGTTTTCAAGGTACATTAAAACATCATTTCCATCTCATAAAGGACCAGCAAGTAAGAGAGTGACCAATAACTTCACTTTACCATGTAAAGATGACTTCAAATATGTAATTTTGATTCCAATATGTAATTTTTATTTCATTACGTAATTTATGTTCTCTCTATATGTAATAATTTCATGGTTCCAATAGCTGCTAACTCAGAGTTCCATATGCCAAAAAGAATAGAGTTTCCAAAATCCTAATGTTCTCAAAGTCCATCAAATGATCAATTTCCAAAGAATAAAGTCAAAGTGAAAGGTATAGTTTCAAAAGTTTACGGTGAAAGTGAGAAGGAAAATTGGGTCCCAAAACTCGAAACATCCAATCCATCAAGCATAAAGCCCATCCAAAGATTAAAAAGACATTCATTTTCTCTCTAGGCCATCGAGCCATCACTTACTTAGCTCGAAAATCAAATTTGAAAGGCAAAAAGTCGAGTTTCTGGGAGGTGTTGCGCACCTGGAACAAGGCGATGTGCACCTATGACAAGCGCTCCGAACAGACCAAAGGCACTATGCACCTTGCAGATAGGCGTTGCACACACACCAAAGGCATTTTTCACCTGTCGAATTTCATCTGCAAGCTCCAACACTTTGTGCAAGTGCTCCAAACCTTCAGCAAAGGATTTCTCCATCTTCTAGCAAGTAAGTAAGACAACATCATACCCTCATTGGATTTCTTAAGTGAAAATTTCATGGTGTCAAGATTTCCACGAGAAATCTCTAGTTTTTTAAGATAGAAGCCCTAGTTTCAATTCCTAATCCCAAATTTGATCCCTAAAAACCCCTTTACCCTTCCCACATCACAATAAACCCTAAGTCCTAGGCATCTCAATTTCCTAGGCAACCCTATCAACCCTATAATAAAATTCTAATTCCCAATTCCCATAGTATTTTGATTGCCTATCACCTTCCTAAGTTCCCTAAACCCTTCCCCTACTTCCCCAATTTTTCCTACTCCTTTCCCACTCCCCTAACCTATCTCCCACTTTTATTTTCTCATCCCTAGGGTTTCTAAACAAAAAACACCATGGAAGAGGAAGATATAGATTTCACGGAAGAGGAAGACAAAAAAGAAATAAGGCCACATAAGGGAGGTATAATTCTCAGGTTTGAGCCTACTAGCACCAGAGAATTAATGGCCTCGCCTATGACAGTCACTTATTTCAAGCATGTGGGATACTTTGATTTTTGTGAAATGATACAAAATGTCAAAACCACCCTGTTTGACTAGAGTTTTCATTTCAAACCTTTGGGAAAATCAAGTGACCCTTGCTAGTATAACTTTCACCATATCTTCAACCATCATTGTTGCTGCTACTGGGATACCTAATGTGGGTGAGAAGTGGTTTAAAGCCAAAAACCTAGATGATCAATATTATAAACCATACATCAAGCCTTGGCACAGAAATGAGAGAAATAAATTCTTCCCTTTCAGTCACCTTCTTGATAGGTATGCTTCTATGATGAAAATCATCATGAAGTACTTCTCTTGTGAAGGCATATTTTCCAGACTCTACAAATACCATATCAGATTTCTCATGCACTTCACAAGAGTCAAAATGATCAATATTCTTTATTATTTGTTCAGGAGCATTGAAAAAATGGCATGCACAGTACAAAATAAAGAGTATGATCAAAAAATGAACAACCTCTTCCATCACTCTCTGATCAAAATCATTGTCCTTCATCACCTTAATCAGTTGAACATCTCATGGGAAAATTTCATTTCCAATGATATGTTCACTACTCTGCAAGCTCAGCATGTTGAAGTTATGCCTCCTCCACCTCAGCCCACTGCACCTATTCCTCCATGAGATCAACCTACTAGACCCATCTCATCACCATCATCATCATTTTAGAGTCAAATTGGGTCATCTAGCAGAGCTATGGTCAGCAAAGCTAAAGAGACCAAAGAGGCTGAAATGGACACATTGGATAAAAAATATCAGAGAGGGCATAGGCAAGTGTTTTCCCCACATATTGTGGGAGGGACCTTGCCTTCTTCATCAGCAAAACAGGTACAAAAGGGAAAGTAAAATCTGAAAGAGACAGTTGTACATGAGGAAGACATGTAAGAGGATGAGGATCCTCATGATGAGGAAACTGATTTTAACCTATTTGACTTGGATCAACAGGATCATGAAGACTCAAGCTTAATTTTCAAATAAAAGGATGCCCAAATCAAAGATTTGCAAACTAATTTGGATAGAGCTTAGTTTTTCATTTCTTTTCTTGAGCAGAAGAATAAGCAGTTGAAAGATCAGCAAGTTCTTATTGAGATAGAGTTTCTCAAAGAAAAAATAGGTAAGGCCATGATCTCACTTGATTATCCTAATCAATATGAAATTTAAAGCAGTAGAACAAGACCTAAGACAAGAGGTCTTAAGAGGGCTCTACAACAACATAAGATTGATGATGAAAGACTCACTTTTGAGGAGAGGATTTCCAAGGAGGTTGAATATGACAGAGAGATATGGCTTGATAGTGCCAACATCCACCTTGAGAAACTCCTTCATAAGGAAAACAAAGACAAAAAAAATTCTCAGAAACATGTCTAACAGGTATATCACAAGAAACAAGGTCTGTATCATTAAACTCAAGCAATTGCAGGAGAAACATAAGCAAACCCTAGCCAAGAAAAAGGAGGGAGAAAAGCTTGACATCCTTGCTGAGGTATCTCTCATTACCTAACATACCTCATCAGGCTTTCAAAAAACAATTTTGAAGAATTTTTTAGCAAAGTTTTGAATTTTTGGGTTTTTGCAAACTTTTGACAGTTTTAGCACAAGTACACTGCCTGGAGCTAAATGCCCTAGGTACTGTGATTTTTCTAGGAGGCTCCAAATGCAAAACCAAGGGTATCATTAGATTCATAAGGAAAAACATAGTCAATTTAGGCACTTTTATAAGAGATTTTGGAAAAACTGGCTAGGACAAAGGTCAAAAAACACCCTAAAAATCACATTTCTACCCTCATTTTCACGCAGGCACTGTGCACCTTACTAGCCTTGGGAGATTTACATTTTGGAGGTTCAAAAATTATAATTTTTTGGAACCAAGCAAATTTCTGGAAGCTAGACAAGATAGGCTTTCCAATGAGCTATCCTGAGCTCAATTTGGACATCGAGAACCCCCTAAAAACTTGGCTTGAAGATGGTGTTGTGCACACACCAAAGGCATTACGCACCTGACCAAGACTAAATTTTTTGAATTTTTTCAGTTTTATCAGTTTCACCATGGAAAATCATAATTTTTACTAATGTAAATGATGAATTTAAATGTAATTATGAAACTTTTGAGTTACCTAGGGGTAAATACATTAGGTAAAAGTATTTTTAAGGATGAATGAATTAGTTTCACTAAAGTTAGGGATAAGTCAATTTGACCTCCCTACACTCTAGGTTTTCAGTTCAGCCTTTTGTGGAATAGTTCCTCAACTTAGGGATTCGACCCCTGAGGTTGGGAAAAGTTGTTTGATGTCTATATATTTAATCTCTTCACTCATTTAAGAGGTTGGATGTTGTTGTATTGATTAAAGACACTAGTGTATTCAGATTTTGGTAGGAATATATTGGATGAGTTGCAACTATTATTTTTGGATTCATGTGGTACTGTACTTTAGCATAGTTTCTTCTTTTGTTTCATATTATGAATTTTTTCTACTTTCCATGTTCATTCTAATTCTATGATATGTTTGATTCTCAATTTTGATAAGTATAATACATATTTTATACTCTGCTTTGGGAGAATCACCATAATTTGTTTCATTTTCTTCAATTTAAAAAGAATTCATGTATTGGCATGCTCTTTTTAGCACCTCACCAGTCTGATCCATCTCAGCCTAAAACGCTAAAGTGTTAAAGTACCTACCTACCTTTCCCCATCATATGTCTGCAATTCTGATCTTATTTTCCCTGACCTAGTTAGCTCTTTGACCTAATTCGCTCATCCAGCACCCAAATAAACCAATCAAAACTCCTGTGCTACTATACCTAGCCTAAAACCTAATTGATCCAACCCTCTTATATGTGATCCCTTGGAGAGGGCCCTCTCCTGCCTAGTAGGGCTAGCTACTTGGTGAGAGATTGGTCTGTAGCTACCTTTGTTGGCCCCTTCTCAGCCACGGAGATCTGGTGGAGTGTTAACAGTATGCATAAATAAAATGTGGAAATTTATCTAAAAATTAGTTATCTTTCCTTTTAATTAAATTGATTAATTAAAAAAATTGTCATATGAACATGAGTTATGGTTTTTTTGGCATGTGGTATTAGTAAGCCATAGCATTGTATCAAAGTCTATTTCCAAGTTTAAAAACTCCATCATAAAGTGAGGTGAATATCCATGGTTAAGAATCTTATTATATATATCTTTAAATGTATACATGTTTTACCCATATTAATTATTTTTATTATTTTATAATTAATAATAATAATAATTTAAAATAAAGTTTTAATTCAACTGATTTTTGTGGATTTTTTTAAATAATTTTTTTGGTAATATAAGATGTATGGTGAGATAAGTGTTCTGATGTCTATCCTCAATTATCATCCATTTAATTTATATGGTTTGACTAATTATTAGAGGGATTTTAAAGATTTAATCTCAATAGAATATTCTTAATAGTATTTACAGATCAGAGGTTAAGATTTATGTAAAAAGTAGTTATGCCCTTTAATTTATATGGTTAAGGATGGTAAAGTTTTAACCTCAATTGAATATTCTTAATAGTATTTACATATCAAAGGTTAAGATTTATCTAAAAAGTAGTTATGCCCTTTGTTCTCTTTTAATTAATTTTATTAATTAAAAAAATGTGATAGTGACATATGTCATATGAACATGAGTTATGGTTTTTGGGGCATGTGGTATTAGTAAACCATAGCATTGGCTCATAGTATTGTAACTAAGCATATATACAAATTTAAAATATTCATGGTAAAGCAAGAGTGAATCTATCCAGTATGCTTCATCCAATGTGCAAATAATCTTGTAATCTTGTTACATGAAAATAAAGAAAATTTTCCCCATTTAGAACTATCCAGTATGCTTCATCCAATGTGCAAATTTAAAATCTTCATAGTAAAGTAAGGATGAATCTCTATGGTTAATAATCTTGTTACATGAAAAGAAAGAAACTTTAGTAGCATCAAGTTACCTGTTATAATATAACAGTTAGATTTGACTAAATAAATATTAATAATTTACTATTCATTTTTTTTCACCATATTATTTTATTTTTTATTTAAATAATAAAATTGAGTTAATTCATTAACTTGACTTATATTTATATTTTGTTTTTCTTTTTTCTCATTACTATTTTTAGTTTTATTGCTTAGAATAGTTAAATTTGAATTTATTATTTTTATTTTATTTATTTGTTTTCATTTTCTTATTTTTATTTTATTTATTTGTTTATTTGTTTGTTTTCATTTTCTTATTTTTATTGTTTAGAATAACTAATTTTCAAATAGATTTTTCAGGGTAATCACGTCATCAATCATAGAATTTACAACTCATTTCCATCCATTACATTATTTTAATTAAAAAATTGTTTATTAATTAATGATAGCATTTTAGTGAAAACAAGATGTTACATTCTAAGGGTCAAAAAAACATCTCTCTTCATCTATTTAATGTAATTGCATGATCTTGTTCTTCATCATGCCCTGAAGATATCACACTACAAATAATATTTGGGTCAAACTTAAATAATTCAAATAAAAATAATAAATGGTCAAACTTAAATAAAAAATATTTGGATCAAACCTTAATTCTAAAAACTAAAAATTAAATAAATAAAAAGGCAAAAATAAATAAACAAATGAAATAAAAATAAATCAATAATGAAGAAAATAAAGTAATTAATAGTTTATTAGTAGTTAAAAATACAAATAAATAATAAAAACTAAAAATCAAGAAATTAGAGGATAAATAATAATAATAATAATAATAAATAAATAAAACTTGAAAGGAAATGGCAGAGATCCAACAACTGCTAATTTTCTAGCGATCAAGAAGTGTGTGTTTCATGTCTATCAACACTTACCAACCTTAATTTATATGGCTACGTAGTTATTATACTTTTATGGTTAAAAAATTTCACACACATTTTAAAATAGGTATGCACCTCAAGAGATTAGGTGTCTCTTTGCACTTGCTAGATCCATAGTTAAGATGGATTTATACTAATATAAAATTTAGTATAAGTCAAAATAATGACAATTCGTAATTACAATCATGAAAACTTCATATTTAAAAATTAGAGTATTTCTAGGGATGTGAAATTTATATAGAATATAAATAGCATTATTAGGAACACTTTTAAAGTGAAAAGATATTTGCATATCAAGAGATTTTATCCAACTAAGTGCTTGGTAGATCCAGAGTTAAAATGGATCTAAGTTGGTGTAATATCCCCTTTAAATAGGCTATATTGCACATGAATACCATGTGTCAATATTATAGCTTCTCAATACCATGGACAATACCATAGGCCATTTTTATTATTATTATTATTATTTATATAGTATTTTTTTATTTTGTTATTCTAGAATATTGAGAAATTTTTAGGTAATAATCACATCAAATGTGTTTCGAACCATACCATCTAGTGTGGTTTATGGTCACGAAAAGATGGAGAATCAAATCTTGGCATCAAAGTAAATAAAGAGTGATCTAGAGACCAAAATAGATTATTCATTAATAGAGAATATTTTAATATATACAAACTAAAAATGAATTATTATTTTATTTTATTTTGACCAAGCTAAAATGTTTACATTACATTAATATTTTTATTTACTTTTATTCCTAGTTGTAATTTGACTTAGTCAAAATGTTAAACATTATATTACAACATCTCTACCATATTAGGTTGGAGAGAGCCCCTCCAAAAACAATTATAAGTTTTAGAAATTTTCATAAAAAATTAAATTATAAATTCTCCACAATCCAAATGCCCCAAATTTAACAATATTAAATTCTTATATTTAAAAACCATTTAAATAACAAAAATAAAAATTTGACCCAAAATAATTATACTTAATTTCTATTAAACTAATCAAACTATACTTATCGATAATAATAATAAAAAATACAAATTCAGAGAACATAACCCAAACCATCCCGAACCCATAAACTTCAACCTAAACATGCCTCACAAATATACAATATCAAATGTCAAGCCACTTGAACCCACCACGTTCCTTTTTGCCACTTTACACCAACATTCCCCCACACATAAACAGAATTATATACGACGCCACGAGGCCCACCACGTTCGATTCCGTAATAAACACAAACACCTCCACACATATACAGCATTAAATGTCTAGCCAAATGGGCCCACAACATTCCATCCCGTAATAAATACGAAAACTCCCATCCACATATAACATAAAGATCTGCAGAGGCCGATCTGATCTCATGGCGTCACCACCTGTACAAAATGAAAATACCTCCCTTCTCACACGAATCTCAGAGGCATCGAAATCCGCCTACGCCCAGAGTCGCCCGTGGTCGGAGCTCTACAGCACAGCCTCCTTTTCCACACCACGATCCCTCGCAGAGGCAACGGACCGCCTGCGCAGACACCTTGTCTTCTTCCGTATCAACTACGCAATCGTCCTTCTGGCACTCGCGCTTTGCAGCCTCCTGGGTGAGCCCCTCTCATTTCTCGTTGTCCTCGCCATGGCCATCGCCTGGTACGCGCTGTACTTCTTCCGTAGCGAGCCACTCGTGGTATTCAACCGGAGCTTCGGTGACGGTGCTGTGCTGGCGGGGCTGACCGTGGTTACAGCCCTGGCGCTCCTGCTGACCGGGGTTACGGGCACGATCTTGAATGCGGTTGCGGTAGGGTTTGCGATCGTTGTCCTCCACGGAGCGTTGCGCGCCTCCGACGATTTGTTTATGGATGAAGAGGAGGCCACTCGCGGGGGCGTCATCTCCTCCGCTCGCTAATAATAGTGGCCGGAGCTTTTAATCTGGGTATGGATATGCATGTGTATTAGATTTTCCATTTTTTTAATTGAAGAAAAAAATCATTATTGGCAATAAAGATGGAAATATTCTGTTTATTTTTCCAATGTAAAATGAATTATGTTAGTGATTATTTTGTTAAAATGGTGTATTAA